>JBBBDQ010001357.1:815000-1090000 GCA_037127315.1 Ascarosepion bandense
ACTTTCATAGCAGCAGATTTAGCAATGGATTCGATATAGTCATTCCATTTGAGGTCCACTGAAAGTGTGAGACCAAGGAGGCATAGTGTTTTACTCTCTGGGAGGCAAGCCTGGTCCATGCTAATGGGAGGTAGGTGAGATTGTCGATGATGGTTAATTGAGAGTAGCTTCGTTTTAGAAGCATTAAAATTTACTAGCCATTTCTTACCCCAGTCCAATATGGATTGGAGGTCTTTTTCAATCTCGGCTGCGAGGTTAGCTTTGACGCCTACACCAGATTTTTGTTGGAGGCGAGAGTAAACTGTGGTGTCATCGGCATACAAACCTATTTGGGCTCTTATGGAATCAGAGAGATCATTAATATAAATGAATTAAATTAAATGTAATGAATTAAACTCAATGATGTGCCGCTCGTTCACATATTTCATGGTGGAACTCATCCAAGTTCTTTACCCATAGGACAGTGCCTCCCAGAGCCATGACTACTCTCACCAAGCCAATCAAACCAGAGCATTATAAGCTGGTTTGAGCAACAGATATTACAGAAATAGTGGGAGGATTTTAATTTAATTCACCTCTTCATCACCAGGGCCTGTAGTACAGTTGGTATGACATTTGCTTAATAACCTAACAGTCGAGTTTCAATTCCTGGTAGTGGATGCACACTGCTGAAGAGTCCCAAATATAAGACAAAACGGCCGTCCAGTGCTTTCTGCATTCTGTTGAGATCGAATAAAAAACTTGATGAATTACTTAATTATTCAAATCCTCCTACTATTTCTGTAATATATATATATATATATTAAAAAGTATTCAATACAATTATATTGTGGAACTTTTGAATGGTCTTCATTTGTAAATGATTTATTACACGACCTAGATTTCTACCATGTGGTGTCTTCAGTCAATTTACAATAAGTGATTTTACTGTTTTTTTATGAATGTTCATGTAACAGAGATTTTTTGAATGCTCATGTAACGGGGAATTTTAAAAATTGGATGTTCAAAAATTCCCTGTTATGTGAGCGTTCAAAAAAATCCCAATTACGTGAGTGTTCTTAAAAAAAACTGTTAAAATCACTTATAGCAAATCCTCTAAAGACACTACATGGTAGAAATCTAAATAGCGTAATAACTTGTTTACAAATGAAGAATATATATATGTACTAGCAGTATAGCCCACCATTGCTCGGGTGTAATGAAAGCTTTAAAACTAATCCATGGTCCTGGAGCTCAGACTCTTGGGGTGTTGGCATGAAAGACTAAAATGCAATAGTTGTTTCCAGTTAAAGCGAAACCGTAGACTGAAAGAAAAATGAATGAATGTTAGTCAAATTTTGATTTCCTGGTATCAATATCAAATTTTCTGCACTAGAACTGCAACCTTGAAACTCCTGAATATCGTTTCTTATGTCTTTGTATATGAGTGTATCAAATTTGATTAAAATCAGACACTCCTTCTATAACCCGATTTTTTCGATTATCGATTTTTGATATTTATCGGGGATACCTTGACACAAAACCTAGCTAAGAACACTCACAGACGCTCATAGTACAACTGTGTAAATTTTCAAGAAAATTGGTTCAGCCATTTCGGAGTCTATAGGTAACGGACACACACACACACACAGACACATACACACATACACACACAGAGAAAGTTCCATTTATAAATAAGTTTAGATAGATGAGAAGTATAGTTGAAGTAGAAACAAGAGATAAACTTCTAATCCTGTTCAAAAGACTAAGGAGTAGTATGAACCAGATGATAGACAAACCTAAATATACTAGCCAAGTACCTGTCCTATAAAGAAAAAAATTGCAGTGGTAGTTCTTTTACCTCTCTAGAATTTTTTATACCTCTCTAAAATTTCTTTTCAGTCAGTTAAGTGCCATACATGATACACGCTTGGGCAATCATGTCTCATAAGAGACATGACTGACTGGGCAGAAGATTATCCCGCAGTAGGTTCCCATTACTTTCTGAGGTAGACTGATTGCCAGCCAAGGCTATAGAGCCCAATCTGTCCTATTATTTAACTCATAGCTGGAGTGAGAAGAGATAGATTATATTACATTATTATATTAAATATAATTTTTGGGGTACCAGTTTATTAGTTCATAACAATAAAAACCCGATCCCCCATTTTATGCCAAGTAGAGGTTTTAATTATGTTTCCAACTATTATATTCAGTCAGTTATGTGCCATACATGATACATGATGGGCAATCATGTCTCTAAAGAGACATGACTGACTGGGCAGAAGATTATCCCGCAGTAGGTTTGCCATTACTTTCTGGAGTAGACTGGTTGCCAGCCAAGGCTAGGGAACCCAATCTGTCCTGTTATTTAACCTATAACTGGAGAGAAGAGACAGATTAATACCTTTCCCAAGGGTATTTGTGCATAAGTGAATGCAAGGAATTCAACTGGAATTTGAACTTGGCTTCCTGATTTCTCATTCTGAGCCGATATCCACTGCACCACAACGCACATCCAAATTTTCTTTTACTTCTCTAAAATTTCGTTATAAACAACATTTCAACAAAACTATTTCATAGAGTTCTTTCTGACATTATGCTAATTTTTTTTGTATTTTTAATCAAATTTACCCCAAGCAAGGGAGTAAAGCCACTAAGACACAAGTGGTCACTGGGTAGGAAAGAATTAGAAAACATTATGAAGAAGTGAGAACAATATAATTAGGAAGACAGTAGATAATAATTGATACTGCATTTAAATTTTTAAAGATCAAAGTTAGCTGGAATATATGGCGCCAGAAGAGAGATCCAAAAGCAAAAAAGAAGCTGTTAGTGTAGAACTTATGGTTATATTCAATTCAACTGTAAATTGATGAGACCTTGCTGCTAATCTAGTACTGCACTTAAATTCATAAAGTCTAGGTACCATAGAGATGTGCGTTATGGCGCAGTGGATATCAGCTCGGAATGAGAAATCGGAGAGCCAAGTTTGAATTCCAGTTGAATTCATTGCATTCACTTACGCACAAATACCCTTGGGAAAGGTATTAATCCGTCTATTCCTTCTAGTTATGGGTTAAATAACAGGACAGGTTGGGTTCTATAGCCTTGGTCGGCAACCAGTCTACCGTAGAAAGCAATGGCAACCTACTGCGGGATAATCCTCTGCCCAGTCAGTCATGTCTCTTTCGAGACATGATTGCCCAAGCGTGTATCAAGTATGGCAGTTAACTGACTGACTGACCATAAAGAAGAGGTCATTCGAAAAATTACCATGAAAGAATTTATAGAAAAGGCACAGGGAAAAAACTTTACGTTGATGGGAAACTGAGTGAAGCTGAGATGTCAGGTCAAGATTAATAACATAGCAAATTCTTTGGATTATATCAAGAATCCCTAAATAAATAACAGGAGCACAGAACCATATGTGACAGTAATATTTAATGCATAGTAGACTTATAAATATATACAACAGATTATGGAAAGAAAAATTGTCTAGCATGACACAGTGAGTTCATATAAATTTCTTTCTCTGATCATAGAACGTGGTGTGATCTTTAACAAGCTTGTCTTATTACATCAATTATGACGAAGTAGTCATGTTGATCTACACTGAGTGCTTTATACTTTTGACCTTGTACCACATCTAAGTTATGTTTAGTAAATTGCTATTTGATGCAGAAGTTGTTCACAATAAATTAAATCTAACTACTCAACAAAATTCTGGCAAGTAATTTCTTTATCTTTTTCAGATGCTGAACAAATTTCATATTCAACAAGAATCTTTTATTATTTACATTCAGACTAATGTCCTCATTTTTGTTGTTATAATCACAATATTTCAGCCATTGTATACTTTAGCATATTTCAGATGTGTGTCAATCTGAATAACTTTCATAGAATATTGAACTTTTTTTTAATCATTTCACCCCAAGTAAAGTGGTACTGCCGCTGATGTGCAGGGGGCTATGTAAGAAAGTTAAGGTTTTAGGCAGGAGGAGAGTGAAGAGAAAGACAAACCAGCTACAGGTGAAAAAGAAAGGGCAAGAGAAGGATGTGAACACAGGACTGAAGACAGTTGCGAAGGTAAAGAGAAAGAAAAAAAACAAGATACATGGGGTGATGTAGAAAGAACTGAAGTCAAGTGGATAAGAGATGGGAATTGACATTGCATTTAAATTCCTGAAGGTTGTAGCCATCAGGAAAGCAAGTATATGGAAGGCAGTTCCACAGGTGGGAAGCGCGAGAAAAGAAGCTGCTAGAGTAGAATTGTCGTCTGCATTTGGTTGATCTAACTGTAAATGGGTGGGACCTTGTTGCTAGTCTGGTTGCACAAGTAATTTCTTGTGGAGGGGGTACCACTGACCTAAGTTTGTCAGAGCAGAAGCCATGAAAATATTTATAGAAGAGACAGAGGAAAGTCTCGCCAGTGAGAAAGTGGCTGGAGTCAAACTGCCAGTTTGGAACCATTCACATTACAGCTTCTCGTTTGGATCCTGTCGAGAAGACTGAGATGAGCAGCAGGGGTGCCTGACCAGATATGACAACAGCCGTAACATAAAATGCAGCCGTAACTTCTACTCCAACAGTTTCTTTCCTCGCACTTCCCGACTGTGGAATTCTCTTCCAAACGATTGCTTTCCCGACGGCTACAATCTCCAGGAGTTTAAATGTAAGGTCAATAGACACCTCCTAACACACTAACCTGCTCCCATTCTATCAAACACTCTTCCCATCTGCCCAACCCTCATCCTCGCTATCCTTACTCATCTGTCACCTTCCTCCTGACATTCCCTATGTCTAACCACTCCTTCTCTTTACCTTCCCCTATGTAGCCCCATGCGCAATAGTGGCAGTGGAATGCCTTGCTTGGGGTGAGATGATTAAAAAAAGAAAAAAAAGAAAAAAGTATTCCATGCTCGTTACTGAATCCTTGATTTAATCTACTGGGTTAGCCTGTTTTCATTCTATTGCTCATCTACACTTTGACCTTCTTTAGGTGTGTGTTGATCAAGAGAACCTTCAGAGAATTTTGTACTGAACTCTTTACCTACAGGGATAGCCTGTTCTCATCCCACTGGTCATATTTAGGGAGATCATGTCTTGTTTTTATTTAATACTGCTGTGTTATTGTTTACCCTGTTTCCACTGAGCTTGAAAAAACTATGCATTGGAAAGGAAAATAGTGGATAATATAGTGTGTTAAAGGTTAATGTTTCTGTTCCTAATTCTTTCACATTTAGGAACCCCTTTTGTTTTAATGGCTTTACTGCTTTGAAACTGATTAAAAAAAAAAAATGAAAGAAAGTCGGCTATTGTCCAGTGGTTACCCTGATCAACATACTCATGAAAAAGGCTGTAGAGCATATTGACTGTAATTTTGTGATAACAACAAATATGAGGATATTATTTTGTTTGAGTAGAAATAATCCTAACTCCTCATTTAAGAAATGCAAAAAAGAAAGTACCTTCTAGTTCCCTTTTGCTCTGAAATAAAAAAATTATCAGAACGCAATTTGTTTATGTAAATCCCTCTACCAAATTAAATCTGACAGTAATTTAATTTGGTTTTATATGTTACTCTTACTATGAATATTACTGTAATATAATTAATTTAACATTCTTGCGACACAGAATTTCCCATCCTATTTTTACTATGACTCCATCTTCAAGTGATCATTTCTGAAGTGACTAATGGGAAAAATTTTTTCCCAAAAATGTTTTTTTTCCAAAAGTCATAGTAAAAATATGATTCCAAAACATGGTAAATTCTGCAAAAATGTTAAATTAAATATATTACAAAAATATATACATATATCTTGCAGCTATATTTCCACACTATTATAATAAAGTGAGTCTTCCTTCTCCCATTCCTACATAACTACCTACCTGCTCATAGAGGGGCTGATATTTAAAATATAAACATAAAACAAAAAACATAGGGGCTGATATTTAAAAATTCTGCTGCAAAGAAAATTAGCAGAATGCTTGCCAGACTACTTACTAAAAAGAAATCCTTGACAGCATAAAGACTTATTTTATCTGTAAACTACCAGTATAGCCTGGCGTTGCTCGGGTGTAATGAAAGCTTTAAAACTAATTCATGGTTCTGGAGCTCAGTCTCTTTGGATGTTGGCACAAAAGACTAAAATGTTTCCAGTTAAAGCAAAATCGTAGACTGAAAGAAAAATGAATGGATGTAAGTCAAATTTTGATTTCCTGGTATCAATTTATACATATATATATTATCAATTTTCTGCACTATTGTAAGAACTGCAACCTTGAAACTTCTGAATATCGTTTCTTATGTCTTTGTCTATGAGTGCATCAAATTTGATTAAAATCGGACTACTCCTTCTATAACCCGATTTTTTCGATTATCGATATTTATCAGGGGTACCTCAACACAAACCCTAGCTAAGAACACTCGCAGATGCTTATAGTACAACTGTGTAAATTTTCAAGAAAATCGGTTCAGCCGTTTCGAAGTCTATAGATAACGGATACACACACACACACACACACACACACACACACACACACACACACACACACACACACATACAGACAAAGTTCCATTTATAAATAAGTTTAGATTAGATAGATATTTAAATAGTAAATTACATGCATACACATAGTAACCCAAACTTTACAGTGTGAATAATTTGAAGCATAAATAAAGTACTTATAAAAATAAGTCAGTGCATTTTAGGGGTAATTTTGTTATGATATTTTAAGAAGTTGGTTTGTTTAGAAATGACCAACCTTTTGGTCAAATATTCCTTAGAATAATCTCTTTGATTTGGTTAAATGTCAATTCTTCCTCTTCTGTTGAATAAGTCATCAACAAAGCCTTCCTAATAGCTTCACAACTGGCTGGTGACAGAAATAAATCTTTTTTCTATTTGACCTCCATTTATTTTTTTGTCTTATAATTTCTTTGTTCTAGCAAGGATTACGAAGTTTCAACAAAATTTACATTTTCTACATGCAACAAAGATCCTAATAGTGAAGCCATATTGTTATGCTATTCCAAATAAAGGTTGCAATTGTGTGCAGTCAGTATTGGTTCTACAGTCTAAGACTAGGTATTTACCCATCTCCCCATAAAGTGACACAAGGTCAGTCTTAATGTGGGGTACCCAAGCACGTACATTTGGGCCAGGGCTAAAAATTGCCTGTGAGTTGCACTGGTATTACTACCAATCACCTTTCACTAATGTAATGAGGGGGGTACTGCTGTGTGCTACTGTTAGCCAGGACTGGGCATCTTCCAATATTTTTTCTAGATGCATTCTGTTTGCAGAGAGAGACACAACTGAGTTGTGCTCTGCCTGAAGACAGAGACAAACTGAGTGATGATAACAGTACAAGACCAGAGTGGGCCCCACTCAAGAGGGCGTGGTACGAATTGGCCCAAGTGCCCCAATTCAGTTGAGGTCGTTTTTTAAATAAAGATGTGAAATCTGACAGTTGGTCAAGTCTGATGATAGTGTTGCATAGATGTCAGGCAGGTCCACTGGTGAAACTCCCGTAGAGTTATAACTGTAGTGTACTGGTAACATTCTAAGAGCCTGGGATGATGTGCAATGTCACTGGGAGCCGATGTACAGCCAGAAGCTTTGTTATAGTGGAACATCCTGCCATCCCCGAGAATGGAATGCTCTAGTCTATAAAGGATGGAGAGAGCGCAAACATCTTAGGCTAAGGCATTCTCTATTTGATAGATTATTCTGCTCCTACTCATTGATTGTTTATCTGTATCTTATTGGTAATTGTACCTTCGTACAATAAATCCGTTATATGTATTTCCTGTGTCGAGTACCATTCTTCCACTGATCTTTACACTGATATTCCTTTCCGGTATATATCAAGCTTGTGCATAGGTTCATTAATGCAGATCAACCAGGTGAGTACATGATGCCAGAAAAGTAGGAAATGTATTGCCACACAGGAATGTTATCAACAACAGTAGCTGGCTGATGCCAAGCAAGAACAGGAAACTGGCATGCAAAATGGTACTGGCGTCAGGATGTTACTGCAATGCACTGTTTTGGCATTGTGACATTACTGGTCAGATGCAGTGTCCTGTGTTGGTGTCATGATGTGGTTGCCACAGGGCAGACTTCCATTGTCATTTCTTTACCCACTCTCTTAAGAGGATGAGAAGTCGCTGGTTTATATTGGTGAGGACTTGTAACAACATTCACAGATTTTGCAAGATACTAAAAATCTTGAGAAAAAGGAAAAACAAGAATAAGCTGAGATCTGCTACAAAATATGAAGGTACAAGATGTTCATGAAATAACAATAATTAAAAAGTCATAAGGGTAAGTAAAAACTAAATGAAATTGAATTGCAGAGTGTGTAGGGAACACAATGAAAAAGTCAAGGTTGAATCGTCAGCCTAGATCAAATGTAAGGAGTAGCAAGGGCTACAATAAGATTATTTCCCTACCTTATATAGCAAGCCTATATATAACGTCTACTCCTAGATGTATGCTAATTAGTGGTTGCACTAACTAATTACTAACATAACTTTTATTCAGTACCTCTGGCTGCAAAGCAATATAACCATTTTTTTTTTATCAGTTGAGTGCAAAATCAAATCCTACAGTCAGTCAGTTAAGTACCATGCGCGATACACGCTTTGGGCGATCATGTCTCCAAAGAGACATGACTGACTGGGCAGAACATTATCCCGCAGTAGGTTGCCATTGCTTTCTGCAGTAGACTGGTTGCCGACCAAGGCTATAGAACCCAATCTGTCCTGTTATTTAACCCATAACTGGAAGGAAGAGACAGATTAATACCTTTCCCAAGGGTATTTGTGCGTAAGTGAATGCGAGGAATTCAACTGGAATTCGAACTCGGTTCCCCGATTTCTCATTCCGAGCCGATATCCACTGCGCCACAACGCACATCCTACAGTAGGGATCTCAAACACACAGTCTATATGTCACATGCAGTCTGTAAACTATCTGTGGCCTGTATGGAACCATTTTCATAATCAATATTTTCCTAAAATTTTACTAACTTTAATAAAGTTGTCAGTCACCTTTCCATACTTTTGCCATAGCTGTACTGAGTGTGACCTAACCCCCAAGTGCAAACAGAGGTCAATCAATTCTAAGTTCAGCAGAGTCTGTTCTTTTCCGAGAACAGAAGGAAATTTTACCTTTCCACCACCATGTAATCCTCATTAGCTATCTGACAAAAGGTACAAATGTATTTGGTAATAATGTCTTGGCCTCATTTTTTAAAATTTTATAAGGAGAAATATATTTGAAAACTTGTATCAGATAAAGTTGATCCCTTTTGCAAATTTTGCCTTCTCCACCATCTGTGAATGTGATGCAAATTAATTTTATATGCTTCTATCAGTGGGATCTCTCTGAAGTCGATGACCACACCTCCTGTAATGACACTCTCTGGAGATGATGCCCCTTTTGAGTTGATGCCCTCTTTATTGGTTATACACTAGCAATGGGTCTGCTTCTGGCATACTGCACATCTCCCTCAGCATTGGCTCTTTTGTGCCCTTGAGTTTGTGAGACCTACCGCACAGTATTATTGTTCATTTCCAAATCACATGTCTATTTTTTTATTTTCATCTTTTTTAAAATTCTTTTAAGTTTTTTTTTATCATTTAACTCCAAGCAAGGTGATAATGCTACTAAGATGCAATTGGTTACTGGGAAGACTTTAATTAGAAGAAAGAACAATAAAAAGCAGCTTCAGGAAAGTCAAAGATAATGACTGAAGTTGCATTTAAATTTTTGAATATTACAGATAGCAGGGAAAGCAAGAAACAGGAGGAGAATTTCAGATGTGGAAAGATTAAGATTAATATTATTAACTATTTGACTAGAACCTACAGTGGCATTATGTGTAAAAATTGTAAGCACACATAACAAAAATCTGAGTAAGGCTAATCAATTCCACAAATCACAGTTTCTCAAACACAGGTAAGCCACTCTCCTCACCAAACTCAAAAAACCCTCTGAATGAGCATACCTTGCTTTTATGCACTTGACCAGCCATTGCTTAGTCAATGAGCACTCAGAGCCAGCCAATAAAAATGGCTACAATCAACACTGCTATTTTTGGCCACATAAAGTGCTGCTCTGTTCACTTTTAGTCTGAAGCTCACCAATACATCATCTCCATACTCCATTGCAAAACATACACGTGACTCTAGCCCTTTTGGGTCGCCAAAGTAAGTCTCCGCTACACATTATCATCTTGCTTGGGGTTAAATGATTAAAAGCAGGTATCAGTGCCTCAATCTCATTGCAGAAACTCACAATCCTGGGCTACTTAACTATTATAACAAAATATGATCACTTAAATCACTACAGTCATGAGCTTGGTGCCTACAACAAAGACAGGTTTCTCTGTGGCAGGGACACAAAAAATGAGGACCCTAATCTCCCGTATATGGTGTTTCCTCATGGCACTTATCCAAAGTACTACATTTCTCTTTGCTCTTTATAAACCTCAGGATGGAGGGTCAGTAATCTTTGATCAAATATCAGAGAGGATTGACAAAATCCTCACTTAATTTCTCTCGGCTAAATTTCACATATGTGGTGACCTCAATGTTAACTACAAAAAGTGATTAGTCCCCTCTAACAAAACCAATGGGGAAAGGCAGATATTGCAGAGACTTCTCCATCACTTATGAACTAACCCAGATAATTGATACATCCACTTGAGTTCTGGATGTGACAGGATAGCAGGTGAACCGCCTTGACCCTTTTCTAACATCCTACCCAGAAAATGCTCAGCAAAAGTTTGCCCCACCATTGGTATGTCAGATCGTTCTCTAGTCAGTGTCCAGATTGACTCCAAACCAATGACATTCCCTGATTTACCGTTCTATAGAATGTTTTTTTGCTATGTGATAGATGGATGTGGGTTCTGGTGCAGTAGAGATAATCTCAGAATGATAAATCAGGGAGCTGAGTTCAAATTCCAGTTGAATTCCTCGCATTCACTTACACGCAAATACCCTTGGGAAAGGTATTAATCCATCTCTTCCCTCCAGATATGGGTTAAATAATAAGACATATTGGGTTCTATAGCTTGGCTGGCAACCAGTCTACTGCAGAAAGCAATGGCAACCTACTGCGGGATAATCTTTTGCCCAGTCAGTCATGTCTCTTTTGAGACATGATCGTCCAAAGAATGTATCACATATGGCACTCAATTGATGGCAAACTGGGACAAATTTCAGTCTTATATAACGGAATCTCCTCTCCCAACCTTCTTCAAATATACTACCCCCAAAACTGCTGCCCTAATTTTTGAATGGAGCCTCTCTGGAAGTTTTGGCAAAAACCAAACCAACTGGTTCACCCCTGAATGTGCTGCAGCCATAGTTCAACCAAACCACTACTTTAAAATCTATCACAAGGAGTGGGGTACTCTAGCTTTTATTTCTTTTAGAATGCCCTGCAATCACTGTAAGAGAGTTCTGGAAAACACAAAGAGCATCTATACATGAGCTGTCAAGGCCAAGGTTGAAAAAAAAACAAACTGAATCTTGCAAATTTTGGAAGAGAGTTCTGGAAAACACAAAGAGCATCTATACATGAGCTGTCAAGTCCAAGGTTGAAAAAGAAAATGGATCTTGCAAATTCTAGAAGAGAGTTCTGGAAAACACAAAGTGCAGCTACACTTTTCTGATCTTCATCAAGGATCTCCCTGATGTAATCAGATCCCAAGTAGGCATTTATGCTGATGACACAACCATTTACTTGATAAGGAATCTGCTGAGGATGACAAAGCAAACTTTAGTGCTGATCTAGAAAAAGCCCTCCAATCTGTAGTGGGCCGTGATAAGAAATGGCTCATAAATTTTAATGCTTCCAGAATGAAGCTGGTATCCTTTAACCACCATAGACAACTGCTCCTACCCCCATCAGAATGGCTCAGGCTAATCTCCCTGAAAGCAAAACACTGCACCTCCTTGGCCTAAATTTATCAGCTTTCCTCAAGTGGAATGACTCCATAGCTAAATTTGCTGCTTGGAAAGTTGGTTCCCTTTGTAGGTCCAGGAAGTTTTTCTTGTGTAAATCCATCTTGCATATATTTGAATCTACCATCTGCATGTGCATTGAATACTGCAGTCACATCTGGTTGGGTGCCCCTGCTATTTATCTCGGGCTTCTTGACAAAATCCAATGAAGAATCTGTAATGTAATTGATCCTGACCTGGTATTTCAACTCCAGTCACTTTCTCATTGACATAATGTGGCTTCCCTCTTTCTCTTCCACAAATACTTTCGTGGCTTCTGCTCTAACGAGCTTAGCTCCTTTGTGCCCCCTCTGTATGAATTTAGTTGAGCTACTAGACTAGCAGCTTGATCCCACCCTTTTACATTGAAACCAATCAAATGTAACCACAACTTCTACTCTAGCGGCTTCTTTGCTCACACTTCTTGCCTGTGAAATTCTCTTCTGTATACTTGCTTCCCTGACAGCTACAATCTCCAAGAATTCCTCTTCACTTACATCATTTCCCTGACAACCCTTGTATCATGTTCTTCTTTTCCACTTTACTTTCATGCAGCCCTCTTCATGCCTGTATTCTCATCCTTTTCTTACTAATTCTCTGACTCCCTTGTAACTTGTTCCTCTTTCTCATCACTCACCTCTTATGTAACCTCCTGCACACCAGTGGCAGTTCTGCCTTGCTTGGGGTGAAATGATTAGACAAAAAAGCACATGAACTGTCCAGGATCTTGCAAATTGTGCAAGGTCACCAACCAAATTATGAACAGAGGCAAAGTGGATAAACACACTAAACACACTATTAAAAATGGCCCTGAGGTTATATTCTCCTTGACAGACAAGGTGAAGTTCCTCACCTCGATATTTGCATCAGATTCAACATTAGATAACAAAGGCCATCTCCTCCCCAACTTCCCATATCTCACTGAACACATTCTCAGTAATATACTCATTTCAGTAAGAGATGACTGACTGGGTAGAAGATTATCCCGCAGTAAGTTGCCATTACTTTCTGCAGTAGACTGGTTGCCAGCCAAGGCTATAAAACTCAATCTGTCTTATTATTTTACCCATAAATGGAGGGAAGAGATGGATTAATACCTTTTCCAAGGGTATTTGTGCATAAGTGAATGCAAGAAATTCAACTGGAATTTGAACACTGCTCCCTGATTTGTCGTTCTGAATCAATAGTTACGACACCAGAATGCACATCCTACCTAAGAATATACTCTGTTCATTTGTAAACATCTATGCTGATGATATGATACACCTCTAAAAGTCTTGACAATCAGAGATTGGCAGGTAATCTTGCTTTCAGTATAACATTAACTTCCCAGTGGGAAAAAAATTGGCTGGTTATATTCCATCAATGCCAATAAAACCCTGAACTACCACCAATCACAACGGATGGATGTCCCCTTGAGAGGATATTGGACCTTTAACTCACACCCAAGCTCAACTGAAATTTCTATATACAATCCATCGTTAAAGATGTAGGTAAAATGATCAGGTGAAGAGGCTCATCCCTTGTTTCCTGTTTAGGATGCGGTTTCCAGTTTTTCTCTTTTCTAATCTTCTCACTTTTTTTTTTCAATTGGAGTAGATAGACTAAACTATCGCCTGGTTCACACTCCACCCACATCTATTGAACAGGTGAAGAGGCTCATCCCTTGTTTCCTGCTTAGGATGTGGTTTCCGGTTTTCTCTTTTCTAATCTTCTCACTCTTATGTAGCCCCCTGCACATCAGTGGCATTACCACCTTGCTTGGGGTGATATGATTAAAAAAAAAAAAAAAAAAAAAAAACTCCCTAACCGCTAATGCTATCCTCTACCTTGATTAGAGACAGATCAGGCCAATAAAGGCTTACAGCCTATCACGTTGAATGCACCAGTTCTCGATCACCGAAGTTAAGCAATGTTGAGCCTGGTCAGTACTTAGATGGGTGACTGCTTGGGAATACCAGGTGCTGTAAGTGTTTAGTGATGAATGTGCATTGTGGTGCAGTGGATATCAGCTCGGAAAGAGAAATCGGTGAGCCGAGTTCGAATTCCAGTTGAATACTCTGCATTCACTTAAGCACTGGTACTCTTGGGAAAGGTATTAATCCGTCCCTTCCCTCCAGGGTAGGACTTGGGGACCCTGCCCTTAAAAAACAAATTCCAATGAATCTTGATACTTGAAAAGAAAAATGTATTACTAGACACAAAACTTATATAAAAACAACAATAAATTGTTGAAAGAAAAAGGTATTACCAGCAATAAATAAATAAAGTTTAGTTGGCAATAAATGACCCGCCGAGGTTGATTTGCCATAAAAACAAAACAAGCAACCAAATCAGGCCAATGATGTGCGTTGTGGTACAGTGGATATTGGCTCGGAACGAGAAACCGGGGAGCCGAGTTCAAATTCCAGTTGAATCCATTGTATTCACTTACGCGCAAATACCCTTGGGAAAGGTATTAATCCGTCTCTTCCTTCCAGCTATGGGTTAAATAGCAGGACAGATTGGGTTCTATAGCTTTCGTCGGCAACCAGTCTACCGCAGAAAGCAATGGCAACCTACTGCAGGATAATCTTCTGCCCAGTCAGTCATGTCTCTTTCGAGACATGATCGCCCAAGCGTGTATCACGTATGGCACTTAACTGACTGAATAGAGTATTGTTGAAGCTCACTTTCCAGTTTTGATAGAGTTAAAAAGTGTTTCCAAGTCCTTGTTAGAGAAGAATTATTTTCCTCACTCTCTTACAGGTGGGATGTGGTGAGTCTTTCACTGTTCTGTCACTACTACCATGGAATGTATTTATATTATTTGGACTATTATCCTGATCTTTGTTGCCATTTGTATGACATCTCGGTCGTTGTACGCTCCAGCCTTCTTCAATTTCAAACTGAACCCTTTATTACAATCACTGGGATATATAAACTGCATTCCTTGCACAATAGTGCCTCTTCTGGTAGTGATGAGTTATCTCTCTCTAGTTTAATTGTTCACCACTGCTGTAACCTGGTATTGAACTCACAACTCTCTGGATAAAGTCACAGGAACTAACCAACATCTATATTTACTGGGCCATGTGTCCTTAAGAGCAAGAACAACTGAATTTTTGGGAGATAAATCTAATGTTCAGTAACCCATTTTTACCAGAGTTCATATTGCGATTTTTTGATGTTAATGGCTTTCTCTAGTATTTTTGATGTTCATGTTTTCTCTAGTATTTTTTATCAGAGCTCATACTGCAATTTTTGACACTAATGATTTTCTCTAGCACCTGGAGAAGGCCAGAGCATACAACAGCTGAAACATTGTACAAATGGTAACAAAGATGAGGACAATAGGCCGAATAATGTAAATATTGTAAATACTACCTCATTTCAGAAATATAGACAAATACCATGGAATGTGTTCAGACAAACTGCATCACCTGGTTCCACTAGGTCTGACCTTCATAGCTAGGACCCACCATGCCACTTACACTAACGGCCACCCCAGTGTTTTAAGAAAAATGATGTATTTCTTACTATTTTTTAGTATTTATTGCCAAGTGAATAGTTGTAAATAAAAATAGAATGGTTCTTTTGTTAATACTGCACAATAACATGTGCATCAAATGAATTCATAAATATTTATTAATTACCTATATTGCAGTTTCCTCAATGAAAGAATGAAGAAAATTTAGGCTGATTTGGACGAGTTCATCTTTGCTTCCTTGCTTTGTAAAATTTTGCAAAGTAATAATAATAAAAGAACCATTCTATTTTCATTTAGAATTATCCACTAAAAATAGTATGAAATACATCATTTCTTTTAAAAAGCTTGGGTTGCCTAATAATTATAGCCAGTAGTGTACATAGTAGCAAACCACCCATACTCCCACCATATTTCATTGCTGAGAAGAAAGTTTCACTCAACCAGCTTCTTCCCATGAGCCCTTGCTCTATAGAAGAGACTCCCAGGAGGATGATACTCTGATCACTATAATCTTGACATGTTCAAGTTTAGAGTCATCCATTATCTTCTCCTTCTGTCCATATAAAGTACTCCTCAACATAACCCGCTACTGTGAATGGTCCCTGGACCTTGCACGGGGTGAACCATGCAGTTAAAAAAAAAAAAAATTAAATTACATTTAGCTAGCAGTAAAACAATGAGACCTAATAGCCAATCTAGTAGTACATTTAAATTCATGTGGTTGAGATACTGTTATGTGACCTACCCTTTTTGGACTATAATGAACTCTTCCTATTATTATGAATACCAAGAGAATATGCCTCTCGAGGTGGAGCTGAGTTGGGTTGAGTCACCCTGGTCTAATACTTGGCAGTCAGACTGACGTGTAACACTCTTGTATTTGTTTTCCGTTTAATATATATGTTTCACTAATTCCCAAGTTTGAGTTTTCTTCCGGATCTATTCTGGGTCCACAACAGTAACCAAAGAAAAGACCTCATTAGAACAAGTGCCATGAAAATATTTAGAGAAAAGACAGAAGGAAACCACGTTACAAGTGTGGGAATGTCCAACTTTTTTCTAGATTTTGTCAAGAATTTTAAGATATATAGCTGGAGCACCAAACCACATGTGGCGGAAGTATTCAATGTGAAAGATGGATTCTGATAAGAAAAGTTATCAGGCACAATACAGTAAACCAACCTTCATATCAGCAGACCTAGGAAATTGAGTCAATATAATGGGCCACATCATGCCAGTGAAAATTGTGAGGCCAAGAAGGTGCAATAAGTTGTTCTCTGGAAGATTAGCCTCAGACAAGCTGACTTATGGCAAAACATTGATTCAATATAATTCTATGATATCAATTGAAACTGTGAGTCCAAGAAGGTGCAATGAATTCTTCTCTGGAAGATTAGCCTCAGACAAGCTGACTTATGGCCAAAACATTGATTCAATATAATTCTATGATATCAATTGAAACTGTGAGTCCAAGAAGGTGCAATGAATTCTTCTCTGGAAGATTAGCCTCAGACAAGCTGACTTATGGCAAAACATTGATTCAATATAATTCCATGATATCCAATTGAAATTGTGAGTCCAAGAAGGTGCAATGAATTCTTCTCTGGAAGATTAGCCTCAGACAAGCTGACTTATGGCAAAACATTGATTCAATATAATTCCATGATGTCAATTGAAATTGTGAGTCAAGAAGGTGCAATGAATTCTTCTCTGGAAGATTAGCCTCAGACAAGCTGACTTATGGCAAAACATTGATTCAATATAATTCTATGATATCAATTGAAACTGTGAGTCAAGAAGGTGCAATGAATTCTTCTCTGGAAGATTAGCCTCAGACAAGCTGACTTATGGCAAAACATTGATTCAATATAATTCTATGATATCAATTGAAATTGTGAGTCAGAAGGTGCAATGAATTCTTCTCTGGAAGATTAGCCTCAGACAAGCTGACTTATGGCAAAACATTGATTCAATATAATTCTATGATATCAATTGAAACTGTGAGTCCAAGAAGGTGCAATGAATTCTTCTCTGGAAGATTAGCCTCAGACAAGCTGACTTATGGCAAAACATTGATTCAATATAATTCTATGATATCAATTGAAATTGTGAATTCAGAAGGTGCAATGAATTCTTCTCTGGAAGATTAGCCTCAGACAAGCTGACTTATGGCAAAACATTGATTCAATATAATTCTATGATATCAATTGAAATTGTGAGTCCAAGAAGGTGCAATGAATTCTTCTCTGGAAGATTAGCCTCAGACAAGCTGACTTATGGCAAAACATTGATTCAATATAATTCTATGATATCAATTGAAACTGTGAGTCCAAGAAAGGTGCAATGAATTCTTCTCTGGAAGATTAGCCTCAGACAAGCTGACTTATGGCAAAACATTGATTCAATATAATTCTATGATATCAATTGAAACTGTGAGTCCAAGAAGGTGCAATGAATTCTTCTCTGGAAGATTAGCCTCAAAAGACAAGCTGACTTATGGCAAAACATTTGATTCAATATAATTCTATGATATCAATTGAAATTGTGAGTCAGAAGGTGCAATGAATTCTTCTCTGGAAGATTAGCCTCAGACAAGCTGACTTATGGCAAAACATTGATTCAATATAATTCTATGATATCAATTGAAACTGTGAGTCCAAGAAGGTGCAATGAATTCTTCTCTGGAAGATTAGCCTCAGACAAGCTGACTTATGGCAAAACATTGATTCAATATAATTCTATGATATCAATTGAAATTGTGAGTCCAAGAAGGTGCAATGAATTCTTCTCTGGAAGATTAGCCTCAGACAAGCTGACTTATGGCAAAACATTGATTCAATGTAATTCTATGATATCAATTGAAATTGTGAGTCCAAGAAGGTGCAATGAATTCTTCTCTGGAAGATTAGCCTCAGACAAGCTGACTTATGGCAAAACATTGATTCAATATAATTCTATGATATCAATTGAAACTGTGAGTCAAGAAGGTGCAATGAATTCTTCTCTGGAAGATTAGCCTCAGACAAGCTGACTTATGGCAAAACATTGATTCAATATAATTCTATGATATCAATTGAAACTGTGAGTCCAAGAAGGTGCAATGAATTCTTCTCTGGAAGATTAGCCTCAGACAAGCTGACTTATGGCAAAATATTGATTCAATATAATTCCATGATATCAATTGAAATTGTGAGTCAAGAAGGTGCAATGAATTCTTCTCTGGAGGGTGTAGCCTCAGACAAGCTGACTTATGGCAAAACATTGATTCAATATAATTCCATGATGTCAATTGAAATTGTGAGTCCAAGAAGGTGCAATGAATTCTTCTCTGGAAGACCCAGCCTCAGACAAGCTGACTTATGGCAAAACATTGATTCAATATAATTCTATGATATCAATTGAAATTGTGAGTCCAAGAAGGTGCAATGAATTCTTCTCTGGAGAGATTAGCCTCAGACAAGCTGACTTATGGCAAAACATTGATTCAATATAATTCTATGATATCAGTGAAACTGTGAGTCCAAGAAGGTGCAATGAATTCTTCTCTGGAAGATTGGCCTCAGACAAGCTGACTTATGGCAAAACATTGATTCAATATAATTCTATGATATCAATTGAAACTGTGAGTCCAAGAAGGTGCAATGAATTCTTCTCTGGAAGATTAGCCTCAGACAAGCTGACTTATGGCAAAACATTGATTCAATATAATTCCATGATGTCAATTGAAATTGTGAGTCCAAGGAGTGCAATATGAATTCTTCTCTGGAAGATTAGCTTCAGACAAGCTGACTTATGGCAAAACATTGATTCAATATAATTCCATGATGTCAATTGAAATTGTGAGTCCAAGAAGGTGCAATGAATTCTTCTCTGGAAGATTAGCCTCAGACAAGCTGACTTATGGCAAAACATTGATTCAATATAATTCCATGATGTCAATTGAAATTGTGAGTCCAAGAAGGTGCAATGAATTCTTCTCTGGAAGATTAGCCTCGAACAAGCTGACTTATGGCAAAACATTGATTCAATATAATTCCATGATGTCAATTGAAATTGTGAGTCAAGAAGGTGCAATGAATTCTTCTCTGGAAGATTAGCCTCAGACAAGCTGACTTATGGCAAAACATTGATTCAATATAATTCCATGATGTCAATTGAAATTGTGAGTCCAGAAGGTGCAATGAATTCTTCTCTGGAAGATTAGCTTCAGACAAGCTGACTTATGGCAAAACATTGATTCAATAAAATTCCATGATGTCAATTGAAATTGTGAGTCAAGAAGGTGCAATGGGTCTTCTCTGGAAGATTAACCTCAGACAAGCTGACTTATGGCAAAACATTGATTCAATATAATTCCATGATGTCAATTGAAATTGTGAGTCAAGAAGGTGCAATGAATTCTTCTCTGGAAGATTAGCCTCAGACAAGCTGACTTATGGCAAAACATTGATTCAATATAATTCCATGATGTCAATTGAAATTGTGAGTCCAAGAAGGTGCAATGAATTCTTCTCTGGAAGATTAGCTTCAGACAAGCTGACTTATGGCAAAACATTGATTCAATATAATTCCATGATGTCAATTGAAATTGTGAGTCCAAGAAGGTGCAATGAATTCTTCTCTGGAAAGATTAGCCTCAGACAAGCTGACTTATGGCAAAACATTGATTCAATATAATTCCATGATGTCAATTGAAATTGTGAGTCCAAGAAGGTGCAATGAATTCTTCTCTGGAAGATTAGCCTCAGACAAGCTGACTTATGGCAAAACATTGATTCAATATAATTCCATGATGTCAATTGAAATTGTGAGCCCAAGAAGGTGCAATGAATTCTTCTCTGGAAGATTAGCCTCAGACAAGCTGACTTATGGCAAAACATTGATTCAATATAATTCCATGATGTCAATTGAAATTGTGAGTCAAGAAGGTGCAATGAATTCTTCTCCCCAGAAGATTAGCCTCAGACAAGCTGACTTATGGCAAAACATTGATTCAATATAATTCCATGATGTCAATTGAAATTGTGAGTCAAAGAAGGTGCAATGAATTCTTCTCTGGAAGATTAGCTTCAGACAAGCTGACTTATGGCAAAACATTGATTCAATATAATTCCATGATGTCAATTGAAATTGTGAGTCCAAGAAGGTGCAATGAATTCTTCTGGAAGATTAGCTTCAGACAAGCTGACTTATGGCAAAACATTGATTCAATATAATTCCATGATGTCAATTGAAATTGTGAGTCCAAGAAGGTGCAATGAATTCTTCTCTGGAAGATTAGCCTCAGACAAGCTGAATTATGGCAAAACATTGATTCAATATAATTCCATGATGTCAATTGAAATTGTGAGTCCAAGAAGGTGCAATGAATTCTTCTCTGGAAGATTAGCCTCAGACAAGCTGACTTATGGCAAAACATTGATTCAATATAATTCCATGATGTCAATTGAAATTGTGAGTCCAAGAAGGGTGCAATGAATTCTTCTCTGGAAGATTAGCTTCAGACAAGCTGACTTATGGCAAAACATTGATTCAATATAATTCCATGATGTCAATTGAAATTGTGAGTCCAAGAAGGTGCAATGAATTCTTCTCTGGAAGATTAGCCTCCAGACAAGCTGACTTATGGCAAAACATTGATTCAATATAATTCCATGATGTCAATTGAAATTGTGAGTCCAAGAAGGTGCAATGAATTCTTCTCTGGAAGATTAGCCTCAGACAAGCTGACTTATGGCAAAACATTGATTCAATATAATTCCATGATGTCAATTGAAATTGTGAGTCAAGAAGGTGCAATGAATTCTTCTCTGGAAGATTAGCCTCAGACAAGCTGACTTATGGCAAAACATTGATTCAATATAATTCCATGATGTCAATTAGAAATTGTGAGTCAAGAAGGTGCAATGAATTCTTCTCTGGAAGATTAGCCTCAGACAAGCTGACTTATGGCAAAACATTGATTCAATATAATTCCATGATGTCAATTGAAATTGTGAGTCAGAAGGTGCAATGAATTCTTCTCTGGAAGATTAGCCTCAGACAAGCTGACTTATGGCAAAACATTGATTCAATATAATTCCATGATGTCAATTGAAATTGTGAGTCCAAGAAGGTGCAATGAATTCTTCTCTGGAAGATTAGCCTCAGACAAGCTGACTTATGGCAAAACATTGATTCAATATAATTCCATGATGTCAATTGAAATTGTGAGTCCAAAGAGGTGCAATGAATTCTTCTCTGGAAGATTAGCCTCAGACAAAGCTGACTTATGGCAAAACATTGATTCAATATAATTCCATGATGTCAATTGAAACTGTGAGTCCAAGAAGGTGCAATGAATTCTTCTCTGGAAGATTAGCCTCAGACAAGCTGACTTATGGCAAAACATTGATTCAATATAATTCTATGATACTAGTTGAAATTGTAAGATCAAGAAGATGCAATGAGCTGTTCTCTGGAAGGTTAGCCTCAGCTATGCTGATTGATGGCAAAACATTGATTCAATATAATTCCATGATACTAGCTGAAATTGTGAGACAAAGAAGGTGCAATGAGTTGTTCTCTGGAAGGTTAACCTCAGCCAAGGTAACTCTATGGCAAAAAACATTGATTCAAAATAATTCCAGTGGAAATTATGAGACCAAGAATTTGCAATGAATTCTTCTCTGGACGGTTAGCCTCAGCCATACCGAAGGTGGGCAAAAATAGTCATCTATGATAATTAAAAAACAGCAATTTCGTTTTAGAAACATTAAGAGTTACAACGTGATTATCTCCCTTTTTAGAGGACTAATTTAGTTACATTCTCAGGGCCCTTTAGGGTCACATGAGAGCAGCCTGTTTTGATGAGAGTCAGTTGCTAATGAGCTCCTGACAGAGATAAGTGTTAATTAGCGGCATCTTAGGAAATGATTAAATGATGTGTTTTAAACAAGAACATAAAAAATATCACCTGGATTGGCCATGTCTTTCCCAGAAGTGCTATAAATAATACTTCCTGTCACATAGTGCTATTTTTTCATATGTGGTATAATTTCTTTGTGTGGTACAAATTGTGATAAACATAGATATATTTATGTATGTAAACATGTTACGGAAATTAACGAATTTTAACGAAACTTGGTTATAAGCAACCGATAATTTGTAATGAATTCTTTTGAACATTATTTTTACCGATACTCATATTTAAGTAGATATTCTGTTTTTAATTAAACAGTATTTTTATATTTATATCTACCGGCCTGATTATTTACGATACATTTTTATTACGAAAATGTGCGCTACCCAGCAGGATTCGAACCTGCGACCCCTATTACATAGGGGAAGCATACCATTTGATCTGGTACCGTCTTGACCACTCAACCATGGATAGCCCCTTGATCAGACGAGGTTTTTTTATTTATGTATGTATAACATATTGTATTATTTATTTGCATATTTTTTATGCTGTATATAAAATGTTTTCAGAAATAACTCATTTCAATTAACTTTTTAAAAATTATTCTAGCCTTTTCTTCCACCATGTTCATGCGTTAATATAACATAGGTATATTAATGCATAATGTGGGCCTTGGAGAGTGGAGAAGACCATGATAGTTCTGCTCATTTTCCATTGCAGTTTCTGAGCTTTTAGTTTTACAGATATAGTTTGCAGCTGTAGCTACTTTGTGGGGTGGTCAGCAACCTTAGCTATAACTATTCTGTTGGATGGTTGCCAACTCTAGTTGTAAATATAAAATTGTAAATTGCGTGATTAAATTTTAACATTTAATTTTCAAATAATATGGTATTTTTTCACTTTGCTTCTTTTTGCAATGAAAGAACTTGTGCAATAAATCTGTATTTCTCTCTTATTCCTTAAAATGATTTTTCAGCATGTAGGCAACCATGGCTCTTTTTTTTTTTTAAATATTTGTAAACAATACATTGTTATGATTTTTTTTAGGGAAGATAGTGAAGTAGTTTCCTGTTCAAATTCCCAAGGTTTTGAATTCAGAGTTGTCCTTCTTTGAGACTGGTTGCAAATCAAGGCTAGAAATCACAGTCTTACTAACTCTTTAAATGATATTGTGAAACAGATGGATTCATTTTTTTCCCATTTACCTACCATTTTTTAGCTGGTTGTGATCATTATCTCTCAGTTGCGTCTCTGTCCTCAGGCAGAGTGCAGCTCTGTAGTATCTCCGTCTGAGGACAGACATGCATCTGAGAAAATTACATGAAGAGGTGCCCAGTCCTGGGGAATAGTGACCTGAGGCTGTACCAATCCATTGCACTAAAGAGATAGATCAGTGGTCATCTCTGAGGCCAGAGTGACCAATGGTTGTGGGAACTGGGCAATTTTTGGCCTTTGCCTGTTTGCATTAAACCTCAACTTTGTGTCACATCCTCACCTTAATGGGGAGACAAAGTAAATATCCATACCTTTTCCATGGGATGTAAAGTGTTTCTAGAATAGAATGGTTTTACTTTTATTGTGGTTGTTGTTATTAGCTCATCTAAACTTATTCATAAATGGAACTTTGTCTGTGTGTGTGTGTGTCCGTTACCTATAGACTCCAAAACGGCTGAACCGATTTTCTTGAAAATTTACACAGTTGTACTATAAGCGTCTGCAAGTGTTCTTAGCTAGGTTTTGTGTCAAGGTACCCCCGATAAATATCGAAAATCGATAATTGAATAAATCGGGTTATAGAAGGAGTGGTTCGATTTTAATCAAATTTGATACACTCATAGACAAAGACATAAAAAACGATATTCAGAAGTTTCAAGGTTGCAGTTCTTACAATAGTGCAGAAAATCGATAACATATATATATATATATAAAAGCAAGATGTTTGTGTGTGTGTGTGTCTGTTTAACTGCCTGTATCTCTGTATTTTTTCAGCCCTTTTATTTTAGTTTTTGCTTCTGGTTTGGCTCTAAGTAGGTATAATTGTAGTTCTTAGTCTCAGCCATGATACCATTTACTCAGAGGACTTATTTAGCCTTCAAAATTCAGTTTACGATGAAAAAACTTATTTGATATCGATACCAGGAAATCAAAATTTGACTTACATCCATTCATTTTTCTTTCAGTCTACGGTTTTGCTTTAACTGGAAACAACTATTGCTTTTTAGTCTTTCGTGCCAACGTCCAAAGAGTCTGAGTGCCAGGACCATGGATTAGTTTTACAGCTTTCATTACACCTGAGCAAAGCCGGGCTATACTGCTAGTATATATATATATATATATATATATATATATATACTAGGTGCGATTGGTAAATTGTCACCAATTATTTTATTATTACAATTATTCTTTAGGCTGATTCTGAGCTCCAGGACCATGGATTAGTTTTAAAGCTTTGATTACCCACCAGCAACACCAGGCTATACTTCTAGTTTTAATAAAGACCACTTTTTACATCAATAACTAAATGAAAATGGTAAATAGGTATATGAAATGGAAGTAAAGGAAATAAATGAATAGTAAATTATTGATATTGTTAAATTCATTTTAACAGTCAGTCAGTTAAGTGCCATACATGATACATGCTAGGGCGATCATGTCTCGAAAGAGACATGACTGACTGGGCAGAAGATTATCCTGCAGTAGGTTGCCATTACTTTCTGTGGTAGACTGGCTGTCAGCCAAGGCTATAGAAGCCAATCTCTCTTGTTATTTAACCAGAGATGGATTAATATCTTTCCCAAGTGTATTTGCGCATAAGTGAATACAAAGAACTTAACTGGAATTCGAACTCGCCTCTCTGATTTCTCGTTTCGAACTGATATCCACTGCACCACAACACACATCCCAAAGCTTTTTAAATTAAACTTATCAGTCAGTCAAGTGCTATACGTGATACATGCTTGGGTGATCATGTCTCAAGAGAGACATGACTGACTGTGCAGAAGATTATCCTGCAGTATGTTGCCATTACTTTCTGCAGTACACTAGTTGCCAGCTAAGGCTATAGAACAATCTGTCCTGTTAGTTGATCCATAACTGGAGGGAAGAGATGGATTTACCTTATCCAAGGGATTTGGTCGTAAGTGAATGCACAGAATTCAACTATAATTTGAACTTGAAATTTTAACAGTAGACAATGTTAAAGTTAAAAAATAGTAAGAGCACATTTTTGCATTTCTAATCTTTTAATTTTAAAAAATTTTCATACTTTCTTTTCTTTAAATAATTGGAGATTCAAAAATTTTTAACTTGATTTCAAAATTTACAATAAAACAAAAAAAACAAAAATGATGTTTCCTTTAAATTTCACAAGTTAAAATGACCCAGTCCTAATTTTAAAGTCGTTAGTGTAACAAACAAAAATAAAACGAATTTATATATAAGATTAAAACAATAAGAAAATATGAATGCAAACGCTTATATAATTTATCTATTATTATCATTATTATTTTTTTTTACTTATACACCCTAATTCGGTAAACTATTTGCGAGGGACCAGGAAATCACAATAAATTCAGTTACCTGCCCTTGTCCGTCAGATGTCGTTAGTTACTATTCATGGAGTCATGTTGTAAATATTGGAAGAAAGAGACATGGATACTTTGGAATAACCGTGCTACAGGTTTGTTTATATTGTGCATTTTACAATATTTTAGAGTGCAAACATTTCACAAAGGTTTCATGCATTTCTCAGGACTTGACATTGGCCATAGCATGCACCGTGTCTCGCGTACAGCTTAAGTAAGGTATTCTCTTGCGTGCGCCTGACGACACTGACAGCTGATGATAAAAGCTCTGAGAACCTTTAAAGTCTGTGACAACTTTTTACACCCCTGTAATTATCGAGTAAAAATGAAACAGTGTTTAGCATTCATTTCTCTGTTTGGAGGATTTATCTGTTTGGCTTTTAATGCCACATGATGCTGACTTAGCCTTTCTTTAATTCTTTTTTAATCACTTGGCCCTGAGTGACCAGTGGGCGCGGCTTTGGCTAAGGTAGTGATGCGATTTTCATTTATCTTGGGACAACGTAAAATCTTTCTTCTTAAATAAAGGTACTCCGTCTTTGATGTTAACGGAAATGCCGGCTGATTTTTAAAAAAAATTTTATTAGAGCAATAACTTGTGAATGTAAAATTATTATATTTCTAAAGTTTTCCTTTAAAAAAAAAATATCGGTATGATGATCACTGATGGTGGTAAGCTGTTAATGACTGGATTCATACAGGAGTTTTATAAAGTTTCAATAATAAAAGAATATTAGCTTTATTTTTACATGAATTTATTTTTATATATTAAACATTTTTAGTTCCTGATCTGAGAACGAACTTTGATAATTGTAAAAATAAGTAGTACAGATTTCTTTTTTGGTCTCTCCCTTTTTTTTCGTTTTTATGTGATCTGTAACGCAAAAAATATTAGAAAAAATATATTTCGTTTTCCAAGAAATTACAGTTTGTGTACCCTTATTTTTTTTTTTAACATTACATTTTTAAATTTTTTTAAAGTTATTTTTGCTTGCTAAAAAAACAAAAACAAAAAACGAAGATCCTTTTTGCATGTTCATATAAATCTTACCATTTTTTTTGTGTCATTGTCAGCAGCAAATACTTTTTTTTGCCATAGCAATGTATGCAAAGATTTTTAGAATTTGGTTTGTCTTACTAGGGAATTTTTTATTTATTTATTTAACTTCTCGCGAATTCTTTATAAAAATGATTGAAAACTCAATGATTTTTGGATTTGAATATTTCCTTTTATTAATCGGGAATCAAACACGAAAGAAATGAATTCGTGTCTGTTCTCTGGCAAATGGCCAAAAACAACCACGGACATGACAATTTACGTCACTTTCGCGCTTAACTTTGAAATATTTTTTTTTTTTTTTTTTTTGCAAAGAAAAAGTTTAAAAATTAATTTATTGATTGTACGGCGAGATGCCGTAGATCGATTAAAACTATGTTTGTATCATTTATTTATTTATTTTAATTATTTCTAAGTTAAAGCGAAACTGATTAGAAAAAAAGTTTTCAAATAATTTTTAAGTAAAACAATAAAAAATTTTCAATAACACGTTACTACCGTAGTGAATGAACAATATTGAAAAACTAGGAAAACACCAACCTCCAACTAAAATTAGAAAATATATTTTTGTGAGTGTACTACTGTCTCTCTATCTGCTACTACTTTCGTTCATGGGCATTATCATGGCATTATTTAAGCATGTGTAAGCAAATATAATTGTCTTTCTTTCTCCTACCCTCTGTCTCACCTGTACAGTTACACAAGCAAGACCTCGTACACATAGTAGCGTGACTATATCAATAATTTTGTCTACGCATTTTGCGGTCTGTTATGAATTAAAATTTTAGTCACAGACCTCTTTCCGCTGTCAATTTCAATTTTAGGGTGCCGGTAAAAAGGATACATTTTTCTTCTGATTTTATAACCGCCCCCGCAATACCGATCATCAACGCACGCACGTGTTTTTGGCATTTCGCGACGTCCAACGGCACTAGTTGTTTTTCGTTTCGATATTTCGCAGTCGTCTTCTCTGAGGATCTTTTTAAAACTTACCTTTATTTTCTGACCGGATTTTCCTATTGATCTTTATACAATTGAAAACTGGTGACAGATACACACGTGGGCCAGCTCTGTATAAGAGAAAAAGAGGGAGAGAACACGAGAGTGTTGTATGTTGAGTGAGTGAGTTTTTCACGTTTCTCTGTCAACAACTTCAATTTCTCCACCTTCGCCTTATTAACATTTCGCTTGTTATTGGTGTATTGTTGGAGGTGTGTTTATTTCTCCACTGCATATCCCCCCTTACCGAAAAAAAATTCTTTATTTACTGATATTTTAAAAAAAAATTTAATTTAAGAACGAAGCTAGATTTGTTTTTCTTAGTGAGCATGTGTTTTTACAACGCACACGGACTAATTACAAACAAAACAAGACAAAACTTTTTTCTTTTTCTCTTCTTGCTTAAATTTTTTACAGCATGGATTAAATAAACTTTTCATAAAACAGCAATATTCTTTTATTTTTCTGTTGTTTTTAGTGCTATGCAAAAAAAAAAAATCTTTTTTTTTTATCTTGTACTAAAAGTGCCTACTGAAGTGAAGTTGAAGTACATGTTGAAAGCAAAAGCGTCTGATTATTTCTAAACAATTTCAACAATTTACAGACACATGAAGAATTGAAGACTGAAATTGAGAATTGAGTTAATAAAAGTTTCTTGGTAGAGAGTTTAAGATATTTTTTTTTCTTAAAAATAATAATAGTATCTTTACTCGCAACACTAAAGACTTATTTGCATAGAGACGAAGAAAATATTTGTTCAGAAGTACGTACGCTAAGCCACGCGTTCTTTACAACTAGTAAAAAAAAAACTTTAATTGAATCCTGCTGTGATTCGAAACCCGGTCTACAGCAAAACAAACAAATGAAATATTTGCTAGGCCAGGGTTCTCGTTCTTGTTTGAAAATTCGTTGGATTTGACTTTTTTTTTTATTCATGTTTATATAATTGGATTCACTGGAATAAAAATTCAAATGAATCTTAAATTTCATTGCTTGCTTTTTTTTTTTTTTTTTTTTTTTTTTTTTTAACGCATAAAAAATTGATTTTTAAAAATTAAAAATGCAAAGTTAATCGTTATTTTCTATTTATTTTTTTTAATTTCTGTCCTGAGTGTTACTGTACTTTGTAGATATGCGTTGTGGTGCAGTGGATATCGGAACGAGAAATTGGAGAGCCGAGTTCGAATTCCAGTTGAATTCATTGCATTCACTTACGCACAGATACCTTGGGGGGGGGGGTAAAAAGGTATTTATTATTTAATCTCTTCTCCCTCCAGCTATGGGTTAAATAACAGGACAGATTGGGTTTTATAGTCTTTGTTGGCAACCAGTCTACTTCAGAAAGTAATGGCAACCTATTGCAGGAAAATCTTCTGCTCAGTCAGTCATGTCTCTTTTGTGATACTTAATTGCCCAAGCGTGTGTCACATATGGTACTTAACTGACTGACTGAACTACATTCTCTCCTTCTTTACTAAAGAATCTTTTAGTGTTACTGTTTACTTTTTCTCAAAATCTTTCACACTCAGTAACCTTACGTTTTAATGGCTTTATTGTTTTGCTTAAAGTGAAATGATTAAAAAAAAAAAAAAGTACTCAATTTAAACAATTAGAAATCTTAAAAAAAATATCCCTCAAGATAATTTCACTACATTCAAGTAAAAGGATGATGGCTGTCCATCTCCAGGTTCAAATAATGTGAAGTTTCTACAAATTCAAATAAAGCTCTAGTCTAAGGTATTGGTTTCATGAGGTGATGTCTACCATTAGATTGTATTTTTTATTTATTAACTTTTTTTTTAAAGACTGAATCTGGTTATATGTTAGTTAACTTTGAAATTAAACAAGATAAGTCACTACAAATATAATTCACCAGTACTTATAGAAGTAAGTAGGTTCGCCTGTCATCCTATTCACGCTCCTCCTTGGTCTTTTAAACAAGCGTAGAAGTTTTCTCCTCATTTCTCGTTCAGGTTAAAAGTCTACTTCAACCCTATACTTCTAACATCTCTCTGTCTGAACTCCGATATTTTATTTAATAATTATTTTTTCTCAATAAGAGTAAATAGGTTTGTCTATCATATGGTTCATATTCTTCCCCAACTTTCTGAACAGGAATAGAGATTATCCCTTGTTCCCTGATTAGGATTGATTTCTGGTTTCTTCTAAGTTCTTTTCATTCTCTTTCCCTCCCAGTAGGCCATGGCATCTTAGTAACTTTATTGCCTTGCATGTGACGAATTGATTAAATTATGATAAACTGATCATTTGTGCATGTATTAATACTTTAACATTAACTTATCAATTAATATTTTCAACTACTTCAAATATTATTTTGCAGATACCCATGTTTGAGCAGACAACAAATTTTTTATTTTTTTATTTTTCATACAAGTGTGTAACATATGGTACTTAACTGACTGACTGAACTACATTCTCTCCTTCTTTACTAAGGAATCTTTTAGTGTTTACTTTTTTCTCAAAATCTTTCACACTCAGTAACCTTATGTTTTAATGGCTTTATTGTTTTGCTTAAAGTGAAATGATTAAAAAAAAAAAGTGCTCAATTTAAACAATTAGAAATCTTGATCTGCATAGTTGAGAGACTTAAAGAAAATATACTCTCTGGCAGGGTTTAAATCTGCATCCTTCTTTGGAGGAGAAACTACCTTCTGATTTGGTATGCTTGGCTATAGTGAACATCACAGCCTAGCAAGATTCGATTAACCCTTTTGAAGAGTACTCATTGTTTTGTGCAGATCTTCTTGAAATCCCGTGTCTGCTCATTTTTTTATGTATCAGAAACGTAAACAAAATTTCTAAAGAATCAAATGATTCTGTATCCATCTGATATATCCCGTGAGGGGATAATCAGGAAAAGAATAGTACAAGAATAATACTTAACACTGAAGATATATTAATAGAGATTTATTCTACCACAGTACAATAAACCAATAGACAATACAAGAATACCAACGAATAGTAACAGGTATAACAATCAAATAGACAATGTCTCTGCCTAGGCTGTATGCGTCCATCTAGTGAAGAATGTTTCCGTCTAGTGACGTATGCTTTCATCTAGTGAAAATGGCTCTCTAGTTTGCTCTAGTTACAGTCTTTTATAGACCGGATCATATCCATTCTGGGGTAGGACAGGAAATTCCTGTACAACACCAACATTATTTCCTACTTAAGAGAGAGATTATCATAAGTTAGATAATCTTGATAGACTTGTAACAAAATGCACTCAACTAATTGTTGTGTACAATTGCTAGATGAAAAATGTCACAAACTTTTGGTAACACTGTTCTTGGTCAAATGATGGGTACTGGATTTGATCCTGTTACTATTCATAAGAAATGTAAATGCTTATGATTTATAAATTTGCATATTACAAAATTCTTCCCTACTTAAAAAAAAAAAAAAGACTTTTTTGTTATAATTTCTAAAGAATTCTATTTATTTATTTAATAAAGAATATAACTTATTTATTTTAATCTTTCCCATATTGTGTAGAGGGCTTTGATGTATGATTTGACTTTCGAAGTTGGGTCAGATTAGATGCTGTTGGTTCTGGATATTGGTCTTCTGCTTGAGGGCTTTCACTTTCAGGAGGTGTCAATGACTCCTCTAAAGTAAATGACTGAACAAGTGTTAGACTACAACTTTCTTTAGAGGAAAATTCAGTAGAGGTGTTGGCTGAATTAGAGTTTTGAATGACCAGGACAAAGTAGCCAAATCTCAAATGAATACAATTGTCTTCCATTGGGATACTTGATATTTGCAAAGGTTGGATTTTTATCAATTGGTTCAACTTCATCTATTAAGGGATTGTTCTTGACAGTATGACCAGATTGTCTTAACAGTATGGATCCAGTACTTGTTCTTGTGGGAACACCCTCCCATCTTAACCAAGATGGGAGGGAATTTCTACAAGAAGTAGATCTTTGAAACCTGAAGAAATGCTCATGCTATGTATATTTAGTAGCAGTACACAAGAGATTGAATAGAATGAAGGGCCTGTAGCAAAACTCTGCGAGATGCACATATTTTCTTAATGTCTTCAGTTGATAAAGGGAAATTTTTTGATCTTACAGAATGCAGAAATCTTGATACACTTGAATGGCATAATTTCTTGTGTATTTTCACAAGATTTGAACTGAGAAAATACAGACGCTAAATAGACAACTAAAAGCGTTCACAGCTATGTTACTCCCAGATTGATATTTAATGTCAAAACTTATTTCACTGAACTCCATTCACCATTTTAGTGGTTTTTTTTTTTTTTTTTTTTTTTTTAACGCTTTTAGTTATCATGCATAAAAGTAAATAATTTGAAATGGCATAATGGCAAATGATAACCCTATTTACGTATTGCAATGGTGATGGCTAGATACTCTTTCTTGTGGTGTGTTGTGGTGCAGTGGATATCAGCCTGGAACGAAAAATCGAAGGAGCCGAGTTCGAATTCCAGCTGAATTCAATGCATTCACTTACGCGCAAATACCCTTGGGAAAGGTATTAATCTGTCTATTCCTTCCAGTTATGGGTTAAATAACAGGACAGATTGGGTTCTATAGCCTTGGTCGGCAACCAGTCTACTGCAGAAAGCAATGGCAACCTACTGTGGGATATATTTTCTGCCCAGTCAGTCATGTCTCTTTCGAGACATGGTCGCCCAAGCGTGTATCACGTATGGCACTTAACTGACTGACTGACTTTTTCTTGACAATATTCTATCCCTTTTCACTCTCTTGTAGTAATTTTGGCATAAATGGAACAGGTCTTCCATTTTGTTTTGGTACTACAGATATGGTATGCATTGTGGTGCATTGGATATCAGTTTGGAATGAGAAATCAGAACTGAGTTTAAATTCCAATTGAATTTGTTGCATTCACTTATATGGAAATACCCTTGGGAAATGTATGAATCCATCTCTTCTTCCTCCAGCTATGGGTTGAATAGCAGGACAGATCAGGTTCTATAGCTTTGGTTGATAACCAGTCTACCGCAGAAAGAAATAGCAACCTACTGTAAGAAAATCTTCTGCCTTGTTCATCATGGATCATGTTGTTGGTTGTTTTGTTTTTTATGGCATATCAACCTCGGTGGGTCATTTATTGCCAACTGAATTTTTATTTATTTATTGCTGGTAATACCTTTTTACTTTCAACAATTGTTGTTTTTATATAAGTTTTGTGTCTAGTAATACATTTTTCTTTTCGAGAATCAAGATTCATTGGGATTTGTTATTAAGGGTAGGGTCCCGAATCTTACCCTTGTTATTTAACTCATAACTGGAAGGAAGGGACGGATTAATACCTTTCTCAAGGGTACCAGTGCTCAAGCGAATGCAGGGTATTCAACTGGAATTCTAACTTGGCTCACCAATTTCTCTTTCCAAGCCGATATCCACTGCACTACAATGCACATCCGTCACTATACGCTTACAGCACCTAGTATTCCCAAGCGGTCATCCATCTGAGTACTGAACAGGCTAAACGTTGCTTAACTTCATTGATCAAGCGAGAACCGGTGTATTTAATGTGGTATGGCCGTAAGCCTCATCATGGATCAAGAGACATGGATACTCTAGTGTATATCATGTATGGCACTTAACTGACTGACCACCAATATAGCATTATCCAAAGCATTACAATCCATCTCAAAGCATGCATTTTCTTTAATAGCCTGTAAAGTTACTCTACATAACTCAGATTTTAGTGACTCAATGGTGCAAAGAGCTTTATTCAGTAGGAACTTATTAACTCATTAGTAGGCAGATGTATTTTATCTGAAAATTCAGGTATTGATTTCTCCTGGCCCTTTTAGGTGTTCCTATATTTTTAGGGAGTTGCATTTCTTGTAATGTCTTCACCTGTTCTGGGACAGGTTTAATGATACCTAACAATATCCTAAAATATTGTTTTCTTTCAATAATAGCTTTAGAATCATTTAAGGTTAAACTTATTTCCTTTACAACTTTGAGAAAACCTTTGAAATTCTTATGCTTCCTTTTTGTCTCCCTTTCAGGTTTTCTTCCTTTTACTGTTTTGTCTATTGATCATTGGATAGTGAGAGCTCCACTATTTACTCTAAATGGAATTAAAGTAAACTGATAAAGTTGACCATTGGCTTCAAAAGCCCATGTATTTTGTTAGATTGCTTCAGTTGGACTTGGTGATAGGCAATTTTAAATCAAATGTTGAGAAATACTTGGCAAGCTTTGTAACTAAATCATTAATCCTTGCTAATTTCAATACCTAGGAAGTGTTCTAACAGGAGATGGAAAGTGTGACACAGAGATCCGAAGGTGAATTGGCATGGCAAAGGACACATTTCAGAAGCTGAGTAAAGTACTAACACACAGGAAAATTTCACTAGAAACAAAGAGAAGAGTGCTGAATTGCTATGTGATGTCAATTCTTCAATACGGCAGTGAAAGCTGGACAATATCATCGAAAATGTGGACAAAACTTGAAGCAGCGGAAATGTGGTTCTACAGAAGGATGCTGCAGATATTGTGGACTGAGCATGTGAGCAACGATGAGGTGTTGGAAAGAATGGCAATGAAAAGGAAATTAATAATAAGCATCAGGAAGAGACAACTGAATGCATTGAGGAAGGAGGGCTTGGAGAACCTGATACTGACAGGCCAGATAGAAGGAAAAAGAAACAGAGGAAGCCAGTGGATAACATATTTGCAGGGCCTGATCAGGTGGATGACTGAACGGGGGTTATGAGGTGTAACAGGAGAAAACATACTAAGAGCCACCAGGGATAGAGAGATGTGGTGAACCATGATCGCCTACGTCCTGAAGGGACAGGGCATATAGAAGAAGATTGGATAGGCATCAGGTTCAGTTTATATATTTATCATTTACAAGTAATCTTTTCCTGTGACTCTTGATGTCATCTTTAACAATGATGACATGGCATGCCATGGCAAAGTACTAGGGTCAATAATTTAATTGGCCAAATGTTTATTTATCTCCATGTCAATAAAATCCTAGTCATCTTGACTAAAGTGTCTAGATTTGGTAGTAATCGGCTCAAAGTTAGGTGTACTATTTGGGAACAACAATTATTCTCTGTATTTGCAGTCTCTAAAGTATAACAAGTTCTTGTATCTCTCATAACCAGGGAGATAGCTACCATATTCAAAAATATTTTTTCAGGTGCTGACACAGAAAATTCCTTCCCAAATTTCCAACACAAGTCTTTCATCATATTCAGGTGAATGGCCTGACATAGTCTGTACTTAAGTTTGAGACTAACGACAACATTATTTACACTGTTTGGACTGTTGTCCTCATCTTTATTGCCGTGTTTACAAAGTTTCAACCATTGTACACTTCAGCCTTCTTCAGAATATTGAACCTAACCCTTTATTTTGATCACTGAGGTCTATAATTCTCATTCTATGTGTGATGCCACTGGATGATATGTAGTTATCTCCCTTTAACTCAACTCTCTAAGTTATTTGTTCACCACTGGTCAAAAACACATAGCTGGTTAGTTCCAGTAACTTGACCCAAAGAGTTGTGAGTTCAATACTTGGCTACAGCTGTGGTGAACAAATTACTTAGAGAGTTGAGTTAAAGGGAGATAACTACATGGCATCCAGAAGTAGCATTGCACATGGAATGAGATTTATAGACCCCAGTGATTGAAATAAAGGGTTTAGTTCTAAATTCCTAGCACCTGAAAAGGCCAGAGCATACCTTGGACAAAACGTTGTAAACATGGCAATCAAGATGAGGACACCATACCAAACAGTGTAAATGAGGTAATACTACCTCATCTCAGAAGTGTAGACAAATAACAACAAATCCACTAGTTTGAATTTTTAGACTTTTCTATGTCATAGTTACTTGCTTTAATGAAGGAATACATTTTAGTTTTAAGGAATGAACTGTATTTTTGCTTTCAGAAGTACAAGAATCAAGCAACATTTTTTCCTTTAATGGTTAAAATTGTTGCATGTGAGAGTCCACCTTGTCCTTTCACTTGACTAACTGCAGTGTTGATAGAAAACATGGTAGCACTAGTGGCATTTTTTTTTTTTTGTTGCTTGAGACTGACATACTTGAGAAAAGTGTCTATTTTTAGAACACTTGTTGGTATAATGGATGTTGGCTTGGAATGAGAAATCAGTGTAAAGTTTGAATTCCAATCAACTTTGTTACATTCACACAAATACTCTTTGGAAAGGTATGAATCCATCTCTTCTAACTATGAGTTGAGTAGCAGGACGAAATTTTGACGTTTTTGATTCTGAGACAAAAATTAAGCAAGTCTAGTTCCAGAAGACCATATCTAAACTTATTTATAAATGGAACTTTGTTTCTGTGTATGTGTGTGTCTGTCCGTTACCTATAGACTCCGAAACACTTGAACCGATTTTCTTGAAAATTTACACAGTTGTACTATAAGCATCTGCGAGTGTTCTTAGCTAGTTCATATTTAGTGTCTAAATATCGATAATTGAAAAAATCGGGTTATAGAAGGAGTGGTCTGATTTTAATCAAATTTGATAAACTCATCGACAAAGACAAATGATATTCAGAAGTTTCAAGGTTGCAGTTCTTACAATAGTGCAGAAAATCGATTTTTTTTTTTTTTTTTTTTAATATATATATATATATAAAAGGCAAGATGTTTGTGTGTGTGTGTGTCTCTGCCTGTATGTCTATTTTTTCAGCCCTTTTATTTTAGTTTTTGCTTTGGGTTTGGCTCTAAGTAGGTATAATTGTAGTTCTTAGTCTCAGCCATGATACCATTTACTCAGAGGACTTATTTAGCCTTCAAAATTCAGTTTACGATGAAAAATCTTATTTGATATCGATACTAGGAAATCAAAATTTGACTTACATCCATTCATTTTTCTTTCCGTCTGTGGTTTTGCTTTAACTGGAAACAACTATTGCTTTTTAGTCTTTCGTCCCAACGTCGAAAGAGTCTGATCTCCAGGACTATGGATTAGTTTTAAAGCTTTCATTACACCCGAGCAAGGCCGGGCTATGCTGCTAGTACCTAGATAAACCTTACTCTTAAAATTGACTTTGTTTACTGTCTCTCTGTATATTTGTTGTATTTGCTTTCACTTCTTTTCTTTGAACTGGAATGTAATAACTCGGTGTTAATTCACTCATGGCTACTGTTGTCACTCTGTCTCTAGTTTGGTAGACGTTTCTCTCCAAAAAATTTATCTAATCTGGGTATGGAAGCATTAGTAACATGAATTGAATAGAATTTTGCTGCTGCTGTTTTTGTGATGTGACGCACATATACACATAAAATGAATTTTGAGAGTTTGTCATTGACAGCTGACATTGTGACCTTCTCTTGTGTCAAGAATAAATATGAAACCTTGCATTCTTTACCATTCTTATCACTAAGAATTATCTTGCAAGTGCTTTTGTATCATTATCTGTTGATGTGTATGTGTGTGTAAATTATCATGTCTGTAAATGGTTCTGATTGAGGTCTGAATTTATATGCAGTTATTATTAAGGTTTTTGTTTTGTAATCAGCTCGTAAAAATAATTATTAAAAATATCCAAAGCTGCAGATATTGTGACTGATTTGACCATTAGTGTTTTTTAATCATTTCACCCCAAGCAAGGCATTCCACTGCCACTATAGCACAGGGGGTTACATAGAGCGATTGGATATAGGAAATGTCAGAAGGAGGGTGATAGACAAGTAAGGAGGTACACAGGAAGAGTGTTTGAGAGAATGGGTGTGAGTTAGCGTGTTAGGAGGTGTCTATTGACCTTACATTTAAACTCCTAGAGGTTGTAGCTGTCGGGGAAGCAAGTATGCGGAAGGGAATTCCACAGGCGGGAAGTGCGAGAAAAGAAGCTGTTGGAGTAGAAATTGTGGTTACATTTTATCGGTTTCACTGTAAAAGGGTCGGACCTAGTTGCTAATCTAGTATCTCATGCAAATTTGTACTTAGGGGGCACCAGTGATTTAAGTTCATTGGAGCAGAAGCCATGAAAGTAAAGTTTTTTAATATTAAATGAAATTTTAAAAAAAAAGTCAATTTTGTTGATAATAGTAATAAAAACTGTTTACTTATAACATTTGTCATTCTTTGGTTGAGCAGCGAGTGCTACTGTTGGTGGAAATTTATAAAATCTTTGTATTTAAAACATTTTTTTAAAGAATATAGCTTCCCCAAATTCACTGACTTTTAGACCTTTTCGATGTTGAAATTTAATCTCTGACAATAGCAAAGTGAATCTTGCCAAAAGCAGACTACCCATTGCTGGATTTCTTGTCACTTTTATTGATATAAGACTGTTGACAAATACTGGATCTGGACAAGTTACAGGGAGGTCCATATTTGGATATGCCAAGCTATTCGACTGCTAACAGGAACTCAGATGTGACTCGTTGACAAATATGTCTGCATGCAACTCTGTGCTTTCTTCATGTCTCTACTGGACTGATTTCATAACCTTGCAAAAATTATGATTTTCATTATATTATACTTTATGGCACCTCCCTTTTTTATTTTTTGACCCAATTTGACATGTAAAGAAAGATCAGTAAATGAAATAGTGCATAACGAAGATGGGGAATAGACTACCTTATTGGACTATATTTTTTTTTTTTTTATATAATCATATTGGCTTAAGGCATTTTACTGCCACTGTTTTGCAGGGGGTTACATAGGAAGAAAGGTATGAGAAAGAGTGACAGGTTATAGGAGGTGTCAGGAAGTGGGTAAGAATAGGATGAGAATACTGATGAGAGTGGAGTGGATGGAGAAAGGAGCATGACAGAGAGGATGCAGGTTAGTGGGAGATGACTATTGACTTTACATTTAAATTCTTGGATATTGTAGCTGTCGGGAAAGCAAGTAAATGGAAGGGAATTCCACAGGTGGGAAGTGCAAGAAAAGAAGCTGATGGAGTAGAATTTGCGTTTACATTTTATTGGTTTCACCGTAAAAGGGTGGGACCTAGTTGCTAATTTTGTGGCTTGAGTAAATTCATATATAGGGGCACCTATATATGATTGATTGTTTTGTTTTTATAGCAAATCAACCTCGGCAGGTCATTTATTGCCAACTAAACTTTATTTATTGCTGGTAATACCTTTTTCTTTCAACAATTTATTGTTGTGTTTTTTCTTTTTTTTTTTTTCTTTTTTCATATATATATGTTTTGTGTCTAGTAATACATTTTTCTTTTCGAGTATCAAGATTCATTAGGATTTGTTTTAAAAGGGGAGGGTCCCCAAGTCCTACTCTTGTTATTTAACCCATAACTGGAGGGAAGGGACAGATTAATACCTTTCCCAAGGGTACCAGTGCTTAAGTGAATGCAGAGTATTTAACTGGAATTCAAACTCTGCTCACCGATTTCTCTTTCTGAGCCGATATCCACTGCACCACAACGCACCTCCGTCACTATATGCTTACAGCACCTGGTATTCCCAAGCGGTCACCCATCTAAGTACTGACCAGGCTCAATGTTGCTTAACTTCGGTGATCATGCGAGAACTGGTGTATTCAACATGATAGGCTGTAATCCACCTATATATGAATTTTACAACTAGATTGCTGAAAGCATGTTCAGAATTATTCATATCCATATCTTGTAAAATAAAAATGATGCATGAAGGGATTTTTTTTTTTTTTTTTTTTTTAATCATATCACCCCGAGCAAGGCGGTAACGCCACTGATGTGCAGGGGGCTACGTAATAGTGAAAAGATTAGAAAAGAGAAAGCTGGAAACCACATCCTAAACAGGAAACAAGAGATGAGCCTCTTAACCTGTTCAATAGATGTGGGTGGAGTGTGAACTGGGCGATAGATAGATCTATCTACTCCAATTGAAAAAAAAGTGAGAAGATTGGAAAAGAGAAAGCCAGAAACCACACATTGTATTTGGCATGACATTTTAATTTACATTCAAACTTATCTCTGTTGTTATCACAACATTTTGTCTGTTGTGCTCTCCAACCTTCCTCAAGTTTTGTCGATTCAGGTAACTTTCAAGAAGTTTGAAACTGAACCATTTATTCAATCTAGGGTAGAAAGGTAGTGTTCTCATTCTTCTGTCCATGTTTTGGGGTCTCTTTCATCTTCCAAGTAGGAAGATTAAAGTGTTGGTTTATGAATTTTGGGATATAGTAATTGTGAATTCAATTCCTGGGTTGTGTAGTACGTATGTACTCAGATTCAGTGGAAATAGGGCCAGTTATAATGGAACAGTGCTAAAAACAAAACATGATGAGACAAGGTATCCGTTTATATGGACAACAGAATGAGAATGATCTACCCTGAAGGTTGAACAAAGGGTTCAGTACAAAATTCCTTATATATTACCAAGATCAACAAGCACCTAAAGAAGGTTGGTGGGTGCATTTAATTGTTCATGTTCTCCTGCTGATATTTGGAAAATCATTCAATCATTCTATTCGTTCATCTGTTCTTTTGAAAGAATTCTAGAATGCACATCTTTTCTTACCTTACATAATTCAAAGCTTTTCTCTTCCTTACATTGGAGAGTTCTTTCAGTCAGTCAGTCAGTCAGTCAGTTAACTGCCATTTGTGAAACATGCTTGAGCAATCATGTCTTGAAAGAGACATGACTGACTGGGCAGAAGATTTTTTTCCCACAGTAGGTTTCTAACCAAGGCAGTCTGTTCTCTTTTTACCCATAGCTGGAGGGAGAAGAGACATATTAATAATTTTCCCAAGGGTATTTGTGTGTAAGTGAATGTAATGAATTCAACTGAAATTTGAACTCTGCTCTCTGATTTCTCATTCTGAGCTGATATCTACTAATCATGTCTTGAAAGAGACATGACTGATTGGGCAGAAGATTTTTTTTCCCACAGTAGGTTGGTAACCAAAGCAATCTGTTCTCTTTTAACCCATAGTTGGAGGGAGAAGAGACATATTAATAATTTTCCCAATGGAATTCAACTGGAATTTGAACTCTGCTCTCTGATTTCTCATTCTGAGCTGATATGTACTGCATCACAACACACATCCTGGAGAGTTCTTTACTTCTTTTTAAAATAAATTAAAGGTGATTCCAGAAGTGTGGTATTATATGTTCCAGGCTTGGAGTTAAACAGTTTAGCATTTGGGTAGACAATTTTTAACAGCAGGTTGGATTTCAGGATTTTTTTTTTTTTTTAATTTAATTTTGTACTGCCTCATGAGTTAAAGGGGCTGGAATGTTTAGGTGAGAATTAGAATTAAATAATTATGATATACTAAGTTAGATTGTAGTTATATAAACCAAATATGTATTGTGTAGGTCATTTATTTTAGTGAAATAATTTCTAAGTTATATTGGTTATGCAGATGGAAAATAACTTCAAAGTCAGTATGACTCTCTCAGTGACAAACTTCTCCACATATATATATATATATATAATGTGTCATCCACAGCTCATCAGTACGGTTAGACATCTGATTGCTTTTTACCCAGGATTGAAACCCAATCGAATTGGCATCAATTAAACCTAAGTCGCATAATAACTCATTTACAAATATTTTCAATGTTTACATAAAACCATTGTTATAGAAAACCAATTACCATATTAAGAATTTGTTGAAGACCTCAGGTTAAAGATTGTAACCTCTTGCTATCACACTGAGGGGAAATAGTACAGAGGCATACTGAAGCTATTTTAAGTGTTGCAGCTCAAAGTCTTATAAAGAATTTCAAGAATGTCCATACTGTGAAAATATCAAAGGAATAAGTAAAAGCTATTGCTTTGTGTGGGAAGATAAAGTCCTCAGCTGTGAGTAAGAATCTGAGGATCACCACCAAAGATATTTTTGCCAGTTTTAATGATTTTGGTATCAAAATATCTTGGTAGATATTCCAGCAAACATTCCATAAGGCTGACCTCAAACAGAATACGAGCAACACTCTAATGCTTCAGTGGATGTGCGAGTGGTGTAGTAATGGGTAATGGTCTGGAATGAGAAATTGAAGAGCCAAGTTTGAATTTCAGTTGGGTTTGTTACAGTCACTTCCCCTCAAATACTCTTGGGGAAAGCTAAAAATTCATCTCCTTCCTTCAGCATCATTTTTATTCTTGTTATGGTGAAACATACCTATTCTATAGTGAATAGACTCTCCCAACTAATTTAAGAGTAGTAAGAGGAATGAGGGTCAGTCAATGTTGGACGATAGAAGATTATACTGTATAATACATATTATATCAAGTTCCTAACGTTTTGTACGTTGAACCTATTAGGACCGACTTTAGCACAAATACTAGCTTCCACTGCGAAAATAACCCCACAACAATTAAAAAAAAAAAGAATTGTTAATTTGGGAGATTTTACGAATGTGTTGGGAGTAAGAATACTCAGGAAATAAATCCACAAATCTGTTGTTGTTTTCTTAAAGAGGCTGAATTTGGGGTCATATACTAGTGTCACCATTGCTGCCTCAAACACTTCCATCAGCACTGGTGCGTTAGTACCAAAGGTCTAGAGATTGAATCTATGCTGAACAAATCTTATCTGAACTGAGCAAGTCAGGTGGCAATGATGATGGAAGACTATCTTGTTTGGTGAATTGATTTCTGGATAGTTGAGCAGAAAGGCAACTCGGAGCAGATAAAAGGACTCTTGATTTTGGTTCTTGTGGAATCGACTATTACCATTGGGGGATCTAAATTGCCAACATGGGGACATAGTCTTCTTAGTAACTTTCTATATAAAGCAAACCACTGAAATACAGTAGAAAAGGTGGTAATGTCATAAAACTAGAGTTCACTCCTGTTGCCAGACCTTCTGCAGATGGTTAGGAAATCTTGTTTATCTTTGATATGTCTTATTAACCATTGCTAGACTTGCAATAAATGCAGAACCCCCTCTTTAACATTTGCAAAGCCATTATATATATATATATATATATATATATATATTGTTATTACAATGGTTTATAAAAGCATATCACTGCACAAAAATTTTCATGTTTCAGAAGTATACTGTTCTTCAGGTAACATTTTAAAATAAAGGGTGAAAATGATTTATTTTGAAAATATAAATGAATTCATGGTTATTTAGAAAATTAGGGAGTACTAGTCAGAGAATATGCTTGTAGGTGTGTCATTGTTCAATCAAAAATGAATTAGGTTGAACTATGAAGTTGAAGATTTGGGGCCTGATGTCATGGCATGATACTTTCTAATTTGTCTGAGTAAGATATATAAAGGGACCATACATTATTTAAATGGGTAGACAATTTTTAACAGCAGGTTGAATTTCAGTTTTTTTTTTGTTTTTTTTTTTTTAAATTTTGTACTGCCTCATGAGTTAAAGGGGCTGGAATGTTTAGGTTAGAATTAGAATTAAATAATTATGCTATACTAAGGTATATTGTAGTTATATAAACCAAATATGTATTGTGTGGGTTATTTATTTTAGTGAAATAATTTTTAAGTTATATTGGAGTAAGAGTTATAAATGAACAATTGTAATTAAATTTTAGAGAAAAATATTTTCGATGTTTACATAAAACAATCAATTCATCTCTACAATTCAGTCGTACTTTATTTTTAGGGAACCTTAAAATCTGCAGCTTTTCCTTCAGGCACAGAGGGCATATATTATAGAACGACTTACAGATTCTTGCTTTTGCCAGAATTTTCCATTTTAATTTGGGGGTTTTGTTTGTATCTTTTCACTTCCAAAAATATGCAGAAAGGGAGGTTTGGTTTCTGTAAGTTATTTTTTAAGGAAGTTAAATGCAAATACTAATATTGCTTAAAAGTGTTCTTAGTAGATCCAATGTAAACATTTTTTTAATAGTTACGTTTTCATTTGATTTTATAGTACATTGGTACACAGTAGAATTTGTTAGACACTTATTTTCCAGTGGGCAATTGTTGGGATTTTGACAATATAAATTCGTATTGTTGTTATTTTCATTTATGGATAATTATCATTACTTTGGTTTATATGCTGATTTAAGATTTTATGATTTTTAAAAAATATTTTTTGTAGATTATTTGTACAACTAATTGTATGTATGGCATGGCATGGTATTGTATTGTATTCATGCAGTGGTATTGTGATGATGTTCAGTGCCAAGCTTGTTGTTTGTTTGTTTTTTTGTTTTTTTCAATGGTTTACTAATTAAGATATTTTGGCAAACAGGTTTTTATTTTTTATTCTTTTGTCATAAAGTGGTTGATATTAAAATAGAGCAGTTAAATTACACAAATCTCCATATAAATAAGAATAGACTGAAACACAACAGCAGATGGAAAATGACTTCAAAGTCAGCATGACTCTGCTCAGTGACAAACTTCTCCACATTATATATATATATATATATATATATATATATATAGTCATCTACAGCTCATCAGTACGGTTAGACATCCGATTGCTTTTTACCCAAGATTGAAACCTGACCGAATTGGCATTAGTCGGCAATACTTTAGAGTGACTGAGCTATGAAGAACCTAGCTGAATAGTGGTTTTAAAATTCCTCAATAAAGCAATGCTCTAAAGAAGTAATGGATTTTTTTTATTAATCTGACAGATTTTATCACTTTAAATGTATTTTTAGTCGACACTATTTATTAAACAGTATAATTTTATCTACTGGTCTTGAATATTCAAGAAATCTTTTTTATCTTTGTTTTTATGTTTAAAAAAAAACAGTGTTTATATAAAATCAGATAGAATATATCTGTAAAAGAACAGTATGAATAAATACAAGAAGAAAACTTATCTTAGCTGATGTGTTTCGTTCTCTGGGGGACTTTATCAAGGCAAATGCAAGGATTTTATTTTGTAACCAGTATTTATATGCAAGAGCAAAAATGTTTATAGTTTTTTTAGAATTTTCAAATTTAAGGGAGGCTCCTAAATATTCATTATTTGAAAAGTCTAGATAAGTTATGGAGGATGCTAAGAGCAGCTCTAAGTATCAATCTGAGGTTATACGTTCATTGTAAACATTGAAATTCTTATTTAAATTAGACAACATCATTGTTATAAAATTTAAAATATCAGTGCTGCCTCTCTATTATTATTGATGAAAAATTAATTTGATATTTTGTATTAGATAAATTGGGGGAAAACTATTAGAAAATTTTAAGTTTTTTAATATTTTCAAGTTTTTTGCTGTAATCGTGTTTTGGTTGCATGTCTAGTACATTATAGTGTTTTTTAAACTTGTGGTGTTTTCTTAATCTCTTGTAATCTCCTTAAGCAAGAGTTGATAAGCCATCTTCTGGATTCTTTAATGTATCATGTGTTTAGCCTTCTGGAAGCTTATCATATTTCAGTCTTTATTCTTATTTTACTTTTTTCATTTTCTTTTTTCTTCTACTTAATATGATATTTATCACCATTTTCATATAATCCTAATATTTTCGTTTTTTGATATTTGGCTTTGAGATAAATTAACCTACTTTGCCAGTTAATTAAACATGTCGCATGAGAATCTATTCATTTAAAAAAATAAAATCATTTTTAGACAAACCATCTTTTTTAAGGCAGCTGATGATTTGAAACCTCTTTTTAATCTGGACAAAAGCCAATTGCACAGAAAATCTGGAACACTATGAAATTATTTTTATTCTCATCAAATGTTCATTTGGTCCTACAGTTGAATTGCTGTCTAAGGAAATATATATATATATATATATATATATGTGTGTGTGTGTCAGATTAAATAAATTGCAAACATTGTGTCTGCTTATTTTTAATAAAATTTGTTCATACTCATGGTAATCTTTTGCATATTATAATTGAACGATCTAAGAAATGAACTGTAATGTTGACATATGATATTATTATTCATTTTTTGATGTTCCCAAGTACTTTCAATCTCTTTCTGAGATCATCTTCAGAGGTATGAGTTGTGGTAACAAAAAATAACCGCAAAACTGTGTTGCTAAAAATTACTGTAAGTTTTCTTCTTGCTTCAAATATAACGGTTGACATATTGCTAAGCATTGATTAGAACATGAAAATTATTCAAAATAGAATTTTTGATGCTGTAATTTCATGGTCATGCATGTATTAAAGCATGAAAAACTGTTCTTTCTATAAACATTTTATAACATTATTACAGTATTCATAGCTGATTCTATTAATTGATGGATTTAAGCTTTTTAACCATTATATTTGATGCAAGAAGTACTGAACATGGATTACTGAATAAAAGAACAGAAATTATAACTAAGTGTAACCATACCGTAAAATACCTGTTAGGTTCATACAAACATGGATGAAAGCACAATTTTTTTCTAATTGTAAAAATTGTGCATTCATAATTCCTCGTTACGTGAATGTTCTTAAAAATGATAAAATCAGTTAGTGAAAATTGCCTGAAGACACCATGTGGTAGAAACCTGTCACATAATAACTCATTTACAAATGAAAAATATTCAAGTTTTGCAATATAATTGTATTGAACACTTTTTAATACAAGTGTGTACTGGTCTAATTTCATTATGACCAAAAACTAAGTAATTAAATAATATATACACACACACACACACACACACACACATCACTCTCTCTCTCTCTATATATATATATATATATAAAATCTCACTAATAAAGAATGTAACTGTAGGGACAAAAATAAATGCTTACTTGATGGACTTTGATGAAGTTATTTACAAAGCAGAAGTATGTGATACAGATGGACAAAGAAAAACATATTTAGGATCTACAAAAAGTGATTTTAAAAATGGATGGAATAATCACAAATCTACATTGAAACTGGAAAACCTTAAAAATTGTAGCAAACTGGCTTATCACATGTAGAAATTAAAAGAAAAACATGGCAAAGACCCTGATTTAACATGGAGTATAATAAAAAAGCCAAGCCTTACAATGGTGGTGATGTTTGCAGATTGTGCTGAGAAGAAAAGTTAGCCATGATATTATTTCCAGAACAAAAGAATTACTAAATGAAAGATCAGAAATAATATCCAACTGTAATCACACTGAAAAATACATTTTAGAAACATACAAACCTGGCTGAAAGTGTTTAAGATCCTTAAGTAACTTCTCTCTAATTTTGAAATTTCAGTTATTTTAAACTTCCAGTCATGCATTCATAAAAATCCTTGTTGTACATTTGGAAAATCAGTTATTATAAATTGCATGAAAATACCAAAAATTTGAAACCAAGGCTGTGTAAATAACTAGTTTCCAAATTAAAAATATTCAGAAGCTCCATATTATATGTTTGAGTTCTTTTTAATATTGCTGTACACCAGTCTAATTTAATTATGACTAAAAACTGATTAACAATAATTATTTATGTTCTTGTCTGTCAATTGAGCATTCTGGAGGAGGGTAGATTTGAAAAAAAAAGTAGGCAATCACTGTTTTATACATCATTCTTCAGGAATGAATTGAATGCTCTGGACTGCTGGTGTTAGTTTACATTACATATATCAATCAGTTGAAGTGCCATACGTGATACACGCTTGGGCGATCATGTCTCAAAAGAGACATGACTGACTGGGCAGAAGATTATCCCGCAGTAGGTTGCCATTGCTTTCTGCGGTAGACTGGTTGCCGACCAAGGCTATAGAATCCAATCTGTCCTGCTATTTAACCCATAACTGGAAGGAACTGGACGGATTAATACCTTTCCCAAGGGTATTTGCGCGTAAGTGAATACAATGGATTCAACTGGAATTCGAACTCGGCTACCTGGTTTCTCGTTCCGAGCTGATATCCACTGTACCACAACGCACATATATAACATGCTAAAATCTGCCTTTCTTTGCCATGCATCAAAAGCTTAGGAGTAGAATTTGACCAATGCCAAATTGGCCAGAGTTTCAATCCTGGCTTAAAGCAATCTGTTGTCTAGCTATAATGATGAGCTGTGATACAACGAAATAGACCTGTATGCGGATCACACACACACATATTTTATTTATATATATATAACATTAATTTATCAAAAGCATTGGGTAGACATAGAAATAAATTCATCCACAACTTTGATCCAAAGAATGCTGCACTTATTAAAAGAAAAAGACAAATATTCTTGAGTTGTGCGATCAAATCTTGTAAACATATAAATCTGCATTCCAGATTTTTTCCAATATCTCCATTCCTGAAAGAATTACTACTTTCCCAAGACAACATCAGTCAGTTAAGTGCTATACATGATACATACTTGGTGATTATGTCTTGAAAGAGACATGATTGACTGGATAGAAAATTTTTCCATAGTAGGTTGCTATTAATTTAACTGGTAGACTTGTTGGCAACCAAGGCCATAGAACCCAATCTGTTCTGTTATTTAACCCATAGCTGGAGGGAGAAGTGTTGGATACATATGTTTCCCAAGGATATTTGTACATATGTGGAATTCCAACTCGGCCTTTCAATTTTTCATTCCGAGCCAATATCCACGCATCCCAATTCTTATAACTGTTTGAAAGATTAAAAGAAAATGGTTAAATTTGTAACCTCATGTAATTTAAAATATATAACCCATGAATTAATCCCAAAATAATTTAATTTAAAAATTGACAGAATGGGAAAAATAACAATAGGAACCTGTTAATTTCTTGATTAGCAGATCAAAATTGGGAGTGATATGTATAGGGTGGGAGGAATCTTTCTGCCTGCTTTGCAAAGGTAAGTTGCAAAAGTATATAGTATAATGTTTGAAAATGATGTCAGTCAGTTAAGTCCCATACGTGATACACGCTTGGGCGATCATGTCTCGAAAGAGACATGACTGACTGGGAAGAAGATTATCCCGCAGTAGGTTGCCATTACTTTCTGCGATAGACTGGTTGCCGACCAAGGCTATAGAACCCAATCTGTCCTGCTATTTAACCCATAACTGGAAGGAAGAGACGGATTAATACCTTTCCCAAGGGTATTTGCGCGTAAGTGAATACAATGGATTCAACTGGAATTCGAACTCGGCTCCCCAGTTTCTCGTTCCGAGCCGATATCCAGTGTACGACAATGCACATCCTGAAAATGATGTACAAAATCTATAAACTTTTGTGAAGCCATGTGCTTATAATTGTATTGTTTAAAATGTTATATTTATTAAGTGTGCTCAATATAGCAGTTTTTGTGGAGATAAAGGATTATGAAATGGATTAACAACTGACATTTTTTTAATCGTGTCACAAGCAAGGCATTCCACTGCCACTATAGTGCAGGGGGTTACATAGAGTGATTGGGTATAGGAAATGTCAGAAGGAGGGTGATAGACAACTTAGGATGTACATGGGGAGATAGTTGGGGAGGGTGGGTGTGAGTTAGTGTGTTAGGTGTCTATTGACTCTACATTTAAACTCCTGGAGCTTGTAGCCAATTTTAATAGATGCTTAAATATGAGTATCCATTCATAATAATGTTCAAACAAATTAAATATATGTAGTGTTTAATTGTGATAAAGTTTAGTGCCAATGTTGTTACTTTTCAGTGGTTTTACTGATAAAATATATTTTGGCAAGCAGGTATTTTATCAGAAAGTGCTTGATATCGGAGTGTAGATAGAGCTTTGATAGATACAAAGAGTTTATCTAATAGAGCAGATTCATGCTGACTCCGAAGTTTCAAGAGAGGTTTTTTATTGTAAAGTGCTTGATATCAGGGTGTAGATAAAGCGTTGATAAGTACAAAGAGTTTGTCTCTTTAATAGAGCAGATTCATGCTGACTTCAACGTTTTGTGCTACACCGTTATGCTCTCACTCATCAGCCCCGATCTTTTAAAGAAACAAACTGTGTGTGTGTGTGTGTGTGTGTGTAGAAGAATCCAAAGGAGTATCCTGTACATACAGTAGTAGGATAACTCTTTAAGAGAGCTCTAAATATATATGTATATCAATACATATAGAGCAAACATAAGAAAAATTAAGGCAGAAACGTTATTTCATGGTAAATCGGAAGTATAGGCCTATTTTAGGCGAACCATCATCAGCTTCCGTCTTTATTTTACAAAGATTCGTGTAAAATCCTTTGTAAAATAAAGACGGAAGCTGATGATGGTTCGCCTGAAATAGGCCTATACTTCCAATTTACCATGAAATAACGTGTCTGTCTTAATTTTTCTTATATATATATATGAGAGGGGGAGAGAGATATAACTCAACATTGGTCACTCGGTTTTGCACCATGAGCATCTTCGGATTATGTAATTGACAGTAACCATGCAGTGTTGATTTCTATGTCCACTCTCACTATCCATTTCTCTTTATCTATCATGAGAGAGAAAGGTTATCTAAAAAACATAACATCAGTTCAGTAAGCAAAATGAAAGTAGTATTTCAATTCTGAAATGTTGATTGATTTATTTTATGCAACATATCAACTCTTTGCAGGTTATTCAAAGCCAAAAAATACTTTTTAGATTGTAAGACTTTTTTATTTTTTTAGCAAATAATGATTTAGTGATGCAACTTTTACTAATTAACCTATAACTGGGGATAGAAGAGGTGGATTTATACCTGTTGCAAGTGAATATAATGAACCCAACTGGTCAACCCTGACCCAGGATGATATCACCTGATAGGGTCCCAGCTATGGGCAAATAATGAATCCCCAAACTGGGGTCAAAACATGAAAATATAAAAATACACTAGCAATATATTTTCATAGTAATTAAAAATTACCAGCAAGACATTATTGGGAGCGGGGAGCAATGCTCATAAGAAAATTTAATTTTAACATTAAATGACACATAAGGTGTTGATATGCTTTAACCAAACAACCATTACACCATGTGTGCATTCAAGCTTGCAGCACCTTGTATTCCCAAATGGTCACCCCTCTAGGTACTGACCAGGCTTGATGTTGCTTAACTTCAATGAGTATACTGGAACTGGTGTTTTAGTGTGATGTAGCTGGAAGTTAAAACATTGTCTTAAGGAAAAAGAATCTTCTTTACAATGTAATTTCATTTGAAGACACTAGTTTTGTTATTGCATTTAGCTGTATGCTATGCCTTTCAAATTCTAATCAATAAAAACAAAAGCAAACTTCAAGTGTGGGCAACCCTGTAGACCCTGAGTAAACGTTGATTAATGCTATCAAACTAAGTTCTTAGCATTGTTAAGTCATCATTATGAGGCTTTTTTGTATGTCATTACAGATTGAATATCAAAATAAGTTGTCTGGGCAAGAGAGATAAATCTTGGATATCTATGTATCTATATATAAAATTCTGTAACATCTATTACACACCCTCTAAAATAGCCAGACATTGACCAATTGAAACCAAATTACAAATTACAGTTGGTTTTATAGATACAAGATTTCAGTTTCCACTTTGCCCTGCATTTGTGAGAACTATAAACAACTCACAAGGTCAAAGGCTTCCAGAAGTTAGAATTTGGCTCCAGAAAGAAATATTTATACATTGCCAGTTGCGTGCTCAAGAGTAAGAAATCCTATAAATTTATTCTTCACTGTTAAAAAGGGAAAAGAAATTTTTAAAAAATTGTTTATCGTGAAGTCCCATAAAATTAAGTGAGAGAAATTAAATTGTGAAGTAGTGTTTTTGTCAAAATAAATCAGCTTATTCAAATTTTATCGATTGGTTTTTGAAAAGTGAACGAAACATGGTTTTTAAATTTCAACCAAAAATGTTCGATAACTTCAAGAATGCGAAATACTGTGAGGATTTCAACACACTCAGTGACAAAAAAATTCTTGTAGACAAAAAAAAAAATTTGTGTGTGAAAAATCTGTTTAGACATTTTTCAAGTTAGAAAATGTGAGTCAGCATGTATTGTTGCTAAACAAAATGTAAGCCTGAAAGAAAATGCTAATAAAAATGTTTAGTTTTGATAATTTAAAAAAATGTTAAAAAAATTATGCTTTTGTTATGAACGTAGAGTATTTTCTGAACAAAAGTGAAATTATTTCATTGGAACCCTGAGGCCAAATAAAAAGTGAGGTTGCAATAAATGGTGGTGAGAAATTAAAAAAAAAATATAAAGTGTTAGTGGTTGGTTTGAAAAATGATAAAACCTACTAAATAAGGTTGAGGGTCAGTAAAATAGTGTTGAGAAATGATTAAAAGCTAGTATTTGAAACTATAAAAAGTGTTGGTTAAGAATCAACCAGTAAAATTAGGACATAATCATAGTGAAGCCTTATGCAATGATTCAGGCTTGCTGCTGTGGTTGTCACTGAAAGTGTTCTTGTTTATTCTAACAGGCTTCAGAAAACTTGTGAAATTGTTCTCAACTTGTAAAAACACACACACACACACACACACAAAGGATTAATTACTATAAATTATATTAGATGAATGATGCCGTAAGGCAGGATAAAATTATTCTAAATCTGATTCACTTGTGTGGTTATGTAAAACAATTAACTAAGTGTTGGTTTAGCATGATGAACTATTTTCTAACCTGTAAAAGCTCAGTCATGCCTTTTTTCTTTCCTCGTTAGTTTTTTCTTTTTCTTTTTTTACTTATCTATTTATTTTTTTGCCCTGAAATTTCAAGGCAAGGTATTTGCATGATTCACTTATATCTATTCTCAGACTCAGAAAGTCTTTCTGTAGAGTATATGATTTGGATTCTAGAATGGTAAGATTTAAGCATTTTAAAATAGATTCCACAAGTGTTCTATGGAATAATAACTCAGTATATCAAGCCTTACTGAAAAGTTCTAATCCTAACCAAGAAGCATTTGAAAAAAAAAAAAAAAAAATATATATATATATATATATCTGCTCTTTGATTATTTTGTCAGATTTTGGAAATTGGGTTCTGCTAACTTTCCAGCCATTGATTTCTACTGTTATTGCTTCAATCTTTGACATTTTGAATTCTCTCTTTGGGATAGTGTATGAATCTTGTAAGCTAACTAGTGAAGTGGCCACCAGCTGCTGAGCTCTGCAAGAAAGGGTGATGAGATATGACAAACAGATAAGTGGGAAATAAAGGTTTCTGTTCAAAACAATTTTGAGTTTCAAATAGACAATCCAAGACATCCTTATACCAACCACCTCTTTTGTTAAATGTTCAAGAAATTTCCTTCAATTGGGCAACAAATATTTGAGATTGAAGAAAAAAATTTACAAAATAAAATTAAAGATTATAAAAGAAATTCCAGCCTGCCTTTTTATTCTAACAATCCAGTTTGTTTTAAATGTATACCAGAGGAAATATTGTAATTGAAATGTAATATAAATAACAAAGATAGAGATCATGTCAGTATTTTTTTTTTTTTTTTTTTTTTGAAATCATTGAATAAGGATAAAAAGTTCCTTGCATCTGTATAATTTGACATGTATGTCTAAAATTTATTAGATTCAGATTATAACTCTTAAAAAAGGCTTCTACTTTAATTCATTCAGGCCCTTTTTCAGAAATTTATAAAGTTTTATATTTATAAAAGTTTTCTACCACCTACAGATCTGTGGGTAATAACATGAGTGAAGCTTCAGTTAACACATTGACTGCCAACCCAAAATTGATATTGATGTTTTTTTTTTTTTTTTTTTTTTTTTTTTTTTTTGCCCTTTTTTTAAAAAGGGCACCAAATTTTAATTTTTTATTTTTAGCCTCAAAAGCCATGCAATCAACTAGCTTTTGGTTAGTGATACAAGTCTCACTAATTAACCCTTAGCTGGGGAGAAAAGGTGGATACATACCCTTTCCCAAGGGTATTTGTGTGTAAGTGAATATAATGAACCCAACTGGAATTGGAACTCTGCTTCTGATTAACAACAAAGCTGTCATTTCTTACACCAGTCACACATCCAAGCTTACTGCACCTGGTATTTCCAAGCTGTCATGCATCTTGGTACAGACTGGGTTCAACGTTGTTTAACTTTAGTGATTGCACAGGCATCTTGTATTTCAATGTGGTGTGGTCATAAGCAAAACCAACTAGTAATGACATTTATTTTTTTGTGTACCTAATATTCTTTTACAGATTTTCCAAATAATATAGAGATTTTATGTTTTATGATATGTTCTTCCAATTATTAAAACCTTGAATAAGTTCTTGCTAATTGTTCATGCAAAGTAATGTTTTATTTACTAAAATTAGTAAGAAACGTGTCACTGAATGTATTGTCCATCGCTAGCCACTACTTCTCCCATCTTTCTGGCAGCATTTGAATTCCACGTCAGAAAAACATATCTTTTGAGGCTAGTCACAAGTCGACCCGTTGTTTTTTTTTTCACATCTTCATAAGAATGAAAGTGCTATGACCTAGCGTTGTTCTGTTGCAAAATCACTTTGTCATATCTCTGCCAGTATAACAGCCTTTTTTTTTTCTTCAATGCTTGGCTCAGATGCATCAATTGTAGTTGATATCTATCTCTTGTGATGGTTTTTGTCAGTTTGAGCAGCTCATAATAAACTACACCCACCTGCAAATGCAGAACAGAAGCTTCGAACCATAGCTATTCGACTTTGCCACTGATATTGATGCATAGCTGAGCTTACCTCATGATCTGTTACACTTAGGGTTATCATAGTGTATCCACTTTTCATCGCTGGTCACGATGCAATGCAAAAACCTCTTTTCTGCCATTTCAGCAGCAGTTCAAACATAAGACACTGTTTAACATCTCTCGGCTTCAACTCATATGACACCCAATGTTCTTGCTTTTGAATGATTCCTTATGCTTTCAAATGTTTCAAAACTGTTGTGTAATCAACTCCTAATGATTCTGCAAGTTCAGCTTGTGCTTGTCATGAGTCTCCATGAAGTAATGCCGCCCATTCTTTGTCGTCAAACTTTTTTGGTGTGCCAGAGCGTTCTTCATTTTCAGCATCAGAATCATTATTTTCAAAGCATCTAAATCAATTTCTGCATGTTGTTTCTGAGAGAGCATGGTCCCCATAAGTCTCAACAAGAATTCTTAGTGCTTCAGTTTCAGATTTCTTCTTGAATGAAATCGTGTAGTAGAATTCCTTGCAAATACACTTTCTTTGGCCCGAAATCCGACATGTTTAACAAGATGAAAAACAAAGTTTTTTGCACTTTGGTGAAATGACATACACTGATTTTCAAGCTTTCTTATAGTATTCTCTTACAGGTGTGTTACCATCTGAAACTACATACATGCAGTTCAGGAAACACTATCTATTTGAAAATAAAAACTTATTCAAGCTTCTAATTGATGCTTGGCAAATAGTGAATTATGTGTTATGAATATAATTTGTATTTGTAAAATAATTATGGCCAAGCAACCATATATTGGTGACAATTAATTTTGCAAGTATTAATATTGTAGTTGACTCAGTAACTTTTTTTCTGAGAGATATTTTTTAATACATTTATAAAGTGTTCATGTAAAAGTTATGAGATATGAATGTTCCAAAAATTTCACAGGAAGTCAGATATTGCTTAATATAAAAATATTCATAGTATCGCCAACATTTGGCAATGCAGCTTAGAATGAAAATCTAATCGTCACCAGTATCTGAACATTGGGTGTAAAGTGAAATAACATCTCACTAATAGATGGTGACACAGCAGTCAACATTTTAAATAGAATGCTATTGTTATGTTTAAAATAAAAAGAAATGTAACTCCTTGAGAATTAAGAATTTCTTGAGATCAGTTTCATCTTTAAGACAAAAATTGTATAAAGTAATTCAAAAGTTTCTCTGAAATGATTCTTTGTGTTAAAAATATGTTCTGGTAATTTTTGATGACTTCTTGTTATTCCAAAAGTTATTGAGACAACTGAGCTCATTGACGTTTCTTTGGTTAGTGCAAGTCACTGCACTTTTTCTTTTTTTTTTTTTTTTTTTTTTTTTTGTTCAATGGTATAATTATTAAGGAAAAGTGTTATTACTGAGAATGAACCAATTCCATTGGTATAATAACTATTTCTGTTCTACTCATGTGTGTGAATATATATATATATATATATATATAATGGTTTTCCTAACAATCTTATACATTACTGTATTAGACATTTTCTTTCTAAAGTAACCGATAACAATACCAAATATACAGGAAAAAAAAATGAAATATTTTCTATTAAAATCAAATGCATAGTAACTGTGTGCATATTTTTATTTTAACTGAGAACAAAAACGAAACTGATAATCTTAAAACTACATTCTAAAAAAAAATCTGTTCTCAACTTTACCTATGAAGTTAGCCAAAAAAAAAGCAAAAAAAAAACTCCTATTCTTGGATATTCTTATGGAGTCCATGAGGCACATCTTCATTCAAACATGTTTCAGTGAATAATATAGACATATTGTTTTTACTTATTTTTATACTGATCCTTTCCCTTTCTCTAATCAGTTTCTTGATGTTAAGATGAAATTCATCAAGGAAGGTGCCGTAGTTTTTTTTCCCTACCCAAGTACTTTTGATCTCCTCTGAGATCATACTCTGGGATGAATTACAAAGACAAACTTATTGTAACAGTGATCATTGCTATTTTGCATTTCTACCAATTTTTGGTTAGCTCCCTTATATCGGGATGCTTGTTTTTCAGAAAAGTCCATAGCTACAATGGATAAATTTAAAATAATTATAAGTGTTGACATGTGTGTTTTAAATCCCTTCACAATGAACATACATGTAATGTATATAATGTTGCACCTTATAGTAGCTTATGGCCATATCACATTGAAATGGACGTTCTTGTATGATCACTGAAATTAATCAACATTGAACCTAGATGGATGACCACTTGGAAATACCAGGTGCTGTATACTTTGATGAGCAATTGATGTGATAGATAATGGCTCTGAATTGAAAACCAAAGAGCCAAGTTTAAATTCATTTGGGTTTGTTATATTCATTTATATGCAAACTTGCAGTATAGCATGGCGTTGCTCGGGTGTAATGAAAGCTTTAAAACTAATCCATGGTCCTGGAGCTCAGACTCTTGGGACGTTGGCATGAAAGACTAAAAAGCAATAGTTGTTTCCAGTTAAAGTGAAACCGTAAACTGAAAGAAAAATGCATGGATGTAAGTCAAATTTTAATTTCCTGGTATCGATATCAAATAAGTCTTTTTTTTTTTTTTTGTCGTAAACTGAATTTTGAAGGCTAAATAAGTCCTCCGAGTAAATGGTATCATGGTTGAGATTAAGAACTACAATTATACCTACTTAGAGCCAAACCCGAAGCAAAAACTAAAATAAATGGGCTGAAAAAAAATACAGACAGATAAACAGATACACACACACAAACATCTTGATTTTTATATATATATATATATAATCGATTTTCTGCACTATTGTAAGAACTGCAACCTTGAAACTTCTGAATATTGTTTTTTATGTTTTTGTCTATGAGTGTATCAAATTTGATTAAAATCGAACCACTCCTTCTATAACACAATTTTTTTTTCGATTTTCGATATTTATCAGGGATACCTCGACACAAAACCTAGTTAAGAACACTGGCAGATGCTTATAGTACAACTGTAAATTTTCAAGAAAATTGGTTCAGCTGTTTCAGAGTCTATAGGTAATATACAGACACACACACACACACACACACAAAGTTCCATTTATAAATAAGTTTAGATACCCTTGGAAAAGGTATATATCTACCTCTTCTCACTCCAACTAGGTATTAATTAGTGGTACTTATTTTCAAGTGCTTTTGGCATTTCAACATGATGTGGCTTTAAGCCTCTGAAAGATTTTATTGTGGGAAAGCTTGCTTCCATTGTCAATCACTGTTTAAGTACCAAATGGTTTTTATGAACACTAGTAATCCCAGTATTTTTTTTTTCTTAATATCATGTCCCTTCAAGACATAACTGATGAAGACTCTTCATAGATTGCTTTTCTTCACTATCTGTAATTTACCAGGACTGCTTTGGAATGATAAAAAGAAAAAAGACGTTACACTATTGTTTTGAATTCAGAGTTGTCCTAGATTGGCTGCTACACAAGACCAGAGAGTCCAGTTTACCTAGTTATTTAACACATAGGCTAGGTGAGAAAGAAATGAGTTTATGCTTTTCCCAAGGGCATTAGTGGGAAGTGAACACAATAACTTAGAATGGAACTTTAACTCGGCTTGCTAGCTCTATTTTCTGCAACAATAACTTATGTTATTCATGTATCTCAGCCTAATGGAGATTGTAAGTTAAGCATGTTTGCTTATAACAAGTAGGTTTATACACATTCCATTCCACTCTTGTTTGTGTTTTTTTTTTCTTCTTCTTCATAGTGGAACCTTCATATGTACATGGAGTTCAGGACAAAAAATACTTCTGTTCCCTTCACACTTCCTATTAACTGACCTTTCCTCTTTAGGTGCAATGAGATGCTAAATTGTTATGTTTATTATGACCATGGTTCTGTCGGTGCGAAATAAGTATATATCACTATATATTAGTATCAATTGCAAACATTTAAAATAATCACATGAGAGGGAGAGAGATGGATGCAAAGAGAAGGAGAAAGAGGAGGTAGACAAACAATTCCTACCACTTCAGCCATGAAACAAGTTAGATAGAAAAACTAGGCAGAGAGAAAATGTGGGAAGTTTTTGGCCAACTGGCTTGTTTATCTAAGAACTTTTTTTTATCCTGCACAATGGGCCTTCATTAGTTACTGCTACCAAGAGTCCTTTCACAAATGGGGCTTTGAAGCAAACAACAATGTGAATACAATACATTTGAGATGCAAATACTATGCTTACATATGAAAGTAACATCAATCCTGAAACTACACCCACAAACATAGATACACCATATTTTCATAACAAAATCACATCATCTACCACTTAATCTTTGTTTGGAGTGAATAATGAAAAACCTATTCCAAGTTTACTTAGCATTACTTCATGCTTGCAATTGATGCTAGTAAAATCTGCAATACTTTCTGAATGCCCATATATAAAGAGTCCACAAAAAAATGTATATGCACTTCAGGAAAGGGAAAAAAATATTCAGACATTGAGATTAATGCAAGTTACCTTTGGACTCTACAATCACGAGAGAAGCTCAAAATGGTGACACTTAGCTTCCAGACATTTATTAGTGTGGCAAACAACTGCTTAGGAAACGTGTCCAGTGGGATTGTTGCACATGCATTTTCAATTTTCTCCTCTAAGGGCTGTCAACGTAAATCTGTTTTCTTTGGTACACAATATTCTTTAGAGTCCCTCATAGGTAAAAGTCTGCAGATGTGTATTTAAGAGAAAATGGTTGGGGGACTCAATTACACTTCTTCATCCTGACCAGTGTCCTTTCAAAATCTCATTTGGATAAGCTCACAATTCTCGCTGGTAGAGTGGCAGTGTTCTGTCTTGTTGAAAGAAAAGTTCATTTCCATAAATTTCATGTGTGGCAGTGTTACTACAATTTGATAAAACTATAAAAGACAAGTTTTTCCTTTCTTGAAGTGTGTATATGTTTTTTGGTAGACTTTGTGTAATAGCTATGTGTTGAATTTCATTGAAATAACAAACTTAGAACGATATAAAAAAAATTTCATGTTTGATGACAACTTGTTCACACTTTCTCATGTGAAGGCCAAAGAAAGAATGGTGGCAATTTCAGATTGATTAACTTTGTTGGAAATCAGGGATTAGACATTGCAGTATGAAGAGAACAAAATGAAGACCAAGAATGAATTACAAAAATTAAGAGGTGAAATAGCAAACATGCTCTCTTATAACAAGGAATGTGTTTAAAGCAATTAAAAATTCTACCCTGATGAATATCTGTAGAGTAAGCATTGAGATTTTACTTTGCAAAAAATATTCCTGCAAGTAACTCAACTAAGTTAAAAATAAAGTTTAGTCAATTTAACAAGAAATTTAAAAATATTTGATATTTCTTTGCACTTGATTTTGTGAAATATCTGGATCATTTGTATAGGAAAGTCTTTGATATTCAAGAAGTTTTATTTGGAATTTCTTAGTTGCATTTTACATTACAAGATATTTCAATAATCTTGGTTTGTTTGTTAAAATGAATATTTCATGGTTAATCCAGAACTTCTCCACCTGAAAAAATGTCAGAGAAAACCAATTAAAATATGATCAATGATTTAAATAAAATTGATCCACATGATTAATGAGTGGATTAATTTAACTCTTTCTAGCATAATTAAAAAGAAAAAAAGAATTTTAATTCATGTAGCACATTTGAGATTCTGACACTTTACTGTGTGTGTGTGTGTGTGTGTGTGTGTGTGTATATATATATAGATATATTAAAAATGACAGACAAGGCGTGATGGTTAAGGATTTTGTTGTAAATTTTCATGTGATCTTATGATCTCTTTCTTTTGAGAACATAAATTATATAAAAATTGTTCAAATATTTTGTTTATCCAAGTGCTTTCGGTTATACTTTTAACCATTTTTTAGGATGAATGTTATTTTATTTATTTTTTTAGCCATTATCAAAGGCTAAAAGTGTAGCCAAAAAGTAAAAGGTTTGTCACTTAGCTGATTGATGTAACCTTCAGTGTCCAGACTATAAAGTTTCATAGACAGAATTAGGAAAATATTTCATTTTTTGCATAGTGAATAAAAAGGTATACTTATTAAAAAAAAAAAAAAAAAAAAAAAAAAGCAGTACTTATAATTTCAAGCCAGCCATGTGAAAACATTCTTGAAATCTTCCATATGTGATTTTTTTTTTTTTTTTTTTTTTTTTTTTAAAGAAAAAAAATTTTAGCACTTAAGATTTTAAGACTTCTACAGAAGTTCTTTATACTAACTATTGTTCTCATCTTCGTTGTTGTTATCACATCATTTTGACTGTTGATCCAGGTAATATTTCTGTAAAAGTTTTAATAACTTTTGAATCAGTGTGGCCACAGGGTCTTCAAATGACCCTCCTCAGATTTTGGGATAGGTATTAATCCATCTTTTCTCCCTCCACCTATGAGTTAAATAGCAGGACAGATTGAGTTCTGTAGCCTTGGTCTACTTCACCTGAAGGATAAAGGGTCAACACCCCTACCTGTAAAAATGAGTTGAAAGTAAGTAAATTAGAATTGTGGAGATTCCTCATCTTCTGATTCTCTTCCATGCTGTATTTGTTGATGAGCAGATATTATGGTTGAACTATTAAGTTTTTTTTCTGAAACATGAGAAATACAAGGAGGTGCTTATGGTGATGTTAACTAAGATTGTCTTTTGTAATGGTCTTGTGGGTAATCAGCAATATAAAAGTTGCTTCACTTGTTACAAAATATGATGGTCAAGCCCCAGTCCATGACATTTACTCATCTTGTGACACTGCATAAGAATTCTAATTACAAGCCTTGTCCACGTGTAGAATATTTTCTATTTTTTTAATATTTGTACACTTAAAGTTAATGCTGAATTTCATTACAAATTTTTTTCTTCCTTTGGTCACAGAAGCATCAATGGCCAATGCTCCACTGGGAGCGATGGGGTTTAGGGAATATATGTGTGTATATATACACACACACACACACACATTCATACACTATACCAGCTATTTTAAATGCATTTAATTAACGATAATTAACAATCTGCTTTCTTTCATACATAGAGAGAATTAGTGTACCATCTTCCGATCTGACAGAGGAAATGAAAATGTATGTCATGCCTGTGGCACAATCGACTAACAATGATTCACAGATATCTAGCTTCTTGAAAAGAGTCAGGTGAAGAGGTTGAATGATGGGTGGATCTGCACAAACTTTAGGAAGGTACTCTAAGATTATGTGATGGTCTTGTGGGTAATCAGCAATATGAAAGTTACTTCACTTGTTGCATCAGCGTCAGTATTATATTAAAGCCCAAAATATGGGGGTCAAGCACCAGCCCATGACATTTACTCATTTTTTGACACTGCATGAGAATCCTAATTACAATCTCTCTGCCTTGTCCATGTGTAGGACATTTTTTTGGTAATTGTACATCTTAAAGTTAGTGTTGAATTTCATTACAAATTTTTTCTCCTTTAGTCACTTTAGATTTTAATGAATCCAAAAGTTAGCAATGGAAATTGTGTTTTTAACAGAACAAAGATAAAATTCAGATATACTTTTTTCCATTTCTTCTCATTTGTGTGCTGTATCTCTTTAGGATGTTGGCGACCATGACTCTCCACACTTTACTGTCCTTAGTAGCCATCAATATTTTTTGGGGTTTTATTTCTTTGAAATTTTTCTCCACCATCCATTTATATAAACTCATTAGGTTATGTGTTGTATCTTATGTGCCCTTGTGCTTTGTTTCTTTTGATGTGGAGAAGGTAATGGGAAACTACTCTACTTGCAATCCCAAGAAAATTTGACGTTTCCCATGAGTCTATTGTAAAAAGAAAAAAATAAGATTGGGATATTTTGATTAAATAAAGTCTCAAGAAAACAGGATTTTATGATTTAATTTTGAATGCCATTAAGATGCAAGGCGTTAGGAGTGACAAAGTTAGCAAACTTTAGTGACAAGATAAGGCAATGAAAGTGTAGAATTTAGAAAGACAGAAGATAGTAGCTGACATTGCGTTTAAATGTTTGAAGATTGTAGAGGGCAAGGAAGCAAGAGACTAGTGGAATAGAACAGATGGTTGCATTTAATTAGTTCAACATTAAAATGGTAAAACCTAGTTGCCAATCTAATAGTACGGTTAAATTCTTGCAGTTGAGATACCAAGAAGGAAAGCTCATTAGAACAATTGCCATGAAAACATTTATAGAAAAAGACAGGGAAGCCATGTTGTGGTGATGGAAAAGTAACTGTAGTGAAGTTCATTACTAACCCTTCTTTGTATTTTAACTAGACTATTGAACTATCTAGTAGGAACACAAGGCCAAATATAGCAGTAATCAAAGGCTTTCTTTTGCTTCTGTTTTCTGTTATATATTGTTGATTGGAAAGTAATGTTAGTGTTTAAAACAAAATAGTCACAGAAGATGAATGTTTGAAAGTGGATATGAAAGGTAAATTGGTGAAATATTCATGGAATTGAGATTTTAAATCTCAATTAAGAACAAACATTTTATCAGCTATTTTGAGATAGAAGATGGTATCTCACCAGTTTTGATGTATGGTGTCTAACAATAAAATGTAAACATTTTTAACTGATTTGTGGTATTTCAGTTATATATTTGTTGCCTGGATATGCAGATATCATAGCCCAAGAATGGAATTATCAGGCCAAGTTCAAATTTTGGTTGGTACTGTTTTACTAAAACCCCTAGAAAGACATAAATCTATTTCTTCACCCTTCAGATATAAGTTAAATCCAGAGCACACTGAGCTGGCTAGCTTTGGATATTTTTAAATTTTATTCTGTTTTTAATACTAAAGTTCACTTAGTACAAGGTTTGAGAGCCACTCAAGGTAGATGGTTACATTCAAAATGATAATGATAAATGAAGTGTGTGGTAAAAAGAGAAGATAAGGTAGATAGATAGTAATTGACTCTTGATTTGAAGAGGATTGCAACTAATTTAGGACAACTCTGAATTCAAAACTTTGGAGATGGCAAAAAGGTATCAATTTGCTATCAGTCATAGCAATCCAAAATTTACAGATATTAAAAGTAAAGATCTTAGGAACCATCCTGATTGTCTCTATGATTTTTTAAGAAATGTCATGTCTTAATGGTATATAAATAAATTAATAAAAGCTCTCTGAACCTTTAATAAAATATGTATAATGGAGTGAAAGTATTGGGTAAATGAATGAGAAAAATTGGGGAGAAAAATCATCTGCCATGTGTTTCATCCTTCAAAAGAGCCTGTTCAGATTAATTCTTTGTTGTATATTGTTTACTGTTGTAACCTTTCTCTAACCTTTGTTGCATATTGGTTACAATTTTTTAATTTAAATTCCTGTAGTGTACATTCTTGCATATAAGTGTTTGTAAGGTTTTATATTTGATTAAAAAAAAACTTAAACAAAATTATCAGCTTCATTTTCTCACAATTTTAAGAAAATTTTAAGCTTGAACTTGCATCACTAAACACTTCATTGGTTCTGAGGTCCAGCTGAGTTCAATGTATATAATTGTTTACATTCTCAGACCTGCTAACATACATTTTGACCCAAATTTCTTGAGTCACTATTGTTGACTGTTAGAGAAAATGATAAAAGGAACTATCTTGATCTGAAATTTACCTAAATGTGGCCCAAGGTCAAATAATTATGGATGGGCAGGAGAGTTCATTTACCTTAAAAACTGGCATTTGAAATACTGACTTTTCTCTTGAGGTTGCTGTCAGAAACCATTTTCAAATTTTAAATGAAATTATATATAGTTGTAAATTTATTATTTAGTAATTATCTTCAGTTTCCTCTGTAAGACTCTTGTCTACTTTATATGCTGTGTATTTTAATAAATTTCTTCTCTAAGAATTTTAATGAGTGGAATTAGTACCAGTATATGTATAAATATTCACTTAGTTTGGTAGGAAGATTGTGTTGCATCAAATAAATTATCTATCTTGAGAAAACCAGTATTTCAAATTGTCTTATTTAACCAGACCTATGTTTTTAGGCAGCACCTTGTATTTTTCTATATGGTCATTTCCGAAATGTTTAATATACATTTTAAGCTTCCAGTGTTCAATTTTTTGTGTGCAGTCCATTTGGACTGCTTCCTTTCCGAAATATAGTTGGACAGTATATAAGTTTTTGTCAAAGTTTATCCTGATATATCACTTTTGGAGCATTGATCATAAAATGAGATGATTGGAAGAATATTTTGAAAATATTTTTAATGAAAGACCAAAAGTAGTACAGGTTTCTCTACCACCTGAGAAGACAAAAAAGAGAAGAAGCAATTGCTGCTAATTTATAAGTGAAAAATTTTCTCAGACACCCCAAATTTACATATGTCTGTTTGTCTGCTTTTTTGTTGTAGATCAATTTTTTTTTTTTAATGTATATTTATTGATTTGCAAGATCTAAATCTAAACTTATTTATGAATGGAACTTTGTGTCTGTGTGTTACCTATAGACTCCGAAATGGCTGAACCGATTTTCTTGAAAATTTACACAGTTGTACTATAAGTGTCTGTGAGTGTTCTTAGCTAGGTTTTGTGTCGAGGTACTCCTGATAAATATCAAATCGATAATTGAAAAAATCGGGTTATAGAAGGAGTGGTCCGATTTTAATCAAATTCGATACACTCATAGACAAAGACATAAGAAATGATATTCAGAAGTTTCAAGGTTGCATTTCTTACAATAGTACAGATTATATATATATATATATATATATATATATATATATATATATATACACCAGGCAAGATGTTTGTGTGTTTATCTGCTTGTATGTCTGTATTTTTTTCAGCCCTTTTATTTTAGTTTTTGCTTCAGGTTTGGCTCTAAGTAGGTATAATTGTAGTTCTTAGTCTCAGCCATGATACCATTTACTCAGAGGACTTATTTAGCCTTCAAAATTCAGTTTATGATGAAAAAAACTTATTTGATATTAATACCAGGAAATCAAAAGTTGGCTAACATCCATTCATTTTTCTTTTAGTCTACAGTTTTGCTTTAACTGGAAACAACTATTGCTTTTTAGTCTTTTGTGCCAAGGTCCAAAGAGTCTGAGCTCTAGGACCATGGATTAGTTTTAAAGCTTTCATTACACCTGGGCAATGTTGAGCTAAACTGCTAGTTTAAAATAAAACAATATATTTAACTATTGCACTTCATACGGCTTTCTATCATAGACTTCTTTGTAGATAATTGCTATAAACTTACATGCCCTTTCAAAATGAAAGTTATTTTCTACATTCATTCCAGCATGTGAATCATAGTAAAAATTTGAATACTGTTATTTTTTTGGTCTGGAAACTCAAGTGTTCCCTGTATAAATGCTAGATATTTCTTTTTACTTTCATCTGCCACTTTGGTTGATGAAAGGCTTCATGAACACACTCTACTGGGAAACCTGTATATACAAGTTTGGATTAATATCTTTTTGCAAAGGTGTTAGATAAGTCCCTACTGATTCCATTGATTGATATCTCTGTAAGCCTATGTGATGTCATATAACAATACATTCCAAGAATTATTTTGACTACTGAAAATTTTGTTGTTAGTATTGGGTGTGTTTTAATTCACTGAGAGAAAGCCACACAAGTCAGTGTATTGGCCACCATTTCTTTTTTGCTTGTTACATTAGTAGAAAAGAGATCCCTTTTTGTGAAATGGATAAGGTACATTGTCTCTTCAACACCTGGAATAATAAATTCTCTAAATTATATACAAGAATTGTATACATTAGAAAAGTTTCCTTGAATCATATGCCAATACTGAAATCTTGCATTGTGGTACAGTGGATATTGGCTCGGAATAAGAAATCAGGGAGCCCAGTTCGAATTCCAGTAGAATTCATTGGATTCACTTATGTGCAAATACCCTTGGGAAAGGTATTAATCTGTCTCTTCCCTCCAGTTATGGGTTAAATAACAGGACAGATTGGGTTCTATAGCCTTGGCTAGCAACCAATCTACTGCAGAAAGCAATCGCAACCTACTGCAGGATTATATTCTGCCCAGTCAGTCATGTCTCAAAAGAGACATGATCACCCAAGCGTGCATCAAGTATGGCACTTAACTGACTGACTCCAGACAACTTTAGAATCTCCTGCATCTCTTTTGGACCATCTTGTTTAAGGTGGTGAATGCTGCCATAATTCTTGCCTTCAATTCCTCTTTGTTATAAGAAGTTTTGTTGGTTACTTGCTGAAATGCGTGGCACACAAAATAATCAAGTAAATTGTAGTCTGAGGAGTTAGATGACCAGATGTAAGAGTGATGTGGTCACAGAAATTGTCTGACAACCATGAGTGGGTTCTCCTGCTTGTGTGGCATGGGGAAGAGCCTTGTTGCCAGATATAGGGTCTTTCTGCAGACATGGTAAACTGCATCCGGCAGCAAGGCCTCTGATTGAGAGTTCTGAGGAGCATGGAACCACCTCTTAATTGCTGTTGTTCCCAGGTCCACTCTGACTCGGAGTGGTAGCACCTGTTAGGGTCCCAGCTATGAGCAAATAGTTTGTTCCTAAACTGGGGTCAAAACATTATGCAAGTATAAAATAGACTTTTATAGAAATATATATATATTTGAGAAAGAAAAATATTAACAATACATTTTTGAAGAAAAAATTTTTTGCAATAACACATTTTTGAATAGAAAAAAATATCAGCATAATACATTTTTGAAGGAAAAAAAAATTATTACCAGCAATACATCTTTGAATATAAAACTAAAAGATATCTTCAGTTTTCTAAAATAAAAATTAAATTAAATTTGTAGTCTCCCAGCAGTGTCACACACTTTTCCCATTTGTGCACAAGCTTCTGTATTCCCTCAGCATAAAAATGTTTGGACTGATGTTTCAGCCACTCGTTCACAGCACTTTTGACTTCATTGTTACTTTCAAACTTTGTGCCTCTTGTGAATGTTTTCAAGGGACTAAACAGGTGAAAGTCTGAAGGGGTAAGGTCTGGGCTGTAAGGGGGATGAGGGAGCAGTTCCCAGCCCAGTTAGTTGATGGTCTGCACCATTTGGGCTGCTGTGTGAGGTCTTGCATTGTCTTGATGATTAGGCAAGGTCATCATGGACAATTTTGTGTGCTGTTCCAACAGATGGGCTCAAAGTCCTTGCAATGTCATCCACTGTCACCCTTCTATCAGACTGAATGAGGTCATTGACTGATTTGATCACCTCTGTAGAAGTCAAATATAAGATTCTTACAACCTCAAGAGACCTCACTTCTGTAGACCTCTCAGGCCTGTCTTCATCCTCAACACTGCTCCATCTTTCTTTAAACAATTTAGCCCACTTGTAGACATTTTTTTGCTGAAACATGTGACACCATACACAGTTGACATTCTCCTATGAATTTCAAGTGGTTTGCACCCTTCAACAACCAAAAACTTGATAACTGACCTCTGTTCAATCCTGAAGCATGTTTTTTGGTCGGCCATCTTTGTTAATCTCCAAAACTCTCAGTTTTTTTTTTCAATCTGCAAAAAAAATTAAATCCCTTTGAAAAAGAAGTAAAGGAAAAAATTTAAAAAAAAAAGGTAAGCTTCTATCTTATATCGAAGAATTCACCTTATTTATTGAATGACCCCCGTAGAAGTTCTTATACCAAAAAATTCACCATATTTATTGAATGACCCTCATAGAAGTCCTTATACTGAAAATTCACCATATTTTTTTTTTTTTAATCATATCACCCCGGGCAAGGCGGCAAGGCCACTGGTGTGCAGGGGGCTACGTAAGAGTGAAAAGATTGGAAAAGAGAAAGCTGGAAACCACATCCTAAACAGGGAACAAGAGATGAGCCTCTACACCTGTTCAATAGATGTGGGTGGAGTGTGAACCGGGCGATAGTTCAGTCTATCTACTCCAATTGAAAAAAAATAAGTAAAAGTGAAAAGATTGGAAAAGAGAAAGCTGGAAACCACATCCTAAACAGGGAACAAGGGATGAGCCTCTATACCTGTTCAATAGACGTGGGTGGAATTGAATGACCCTCGTAGAAGTCCTTATACTGAAAATTCACCATATTTATTGAATGACCCTCGTAGAAGTCCTTATACCGAAAATTCACCATATTTATTGAATGACCCTCGTAGAAGTCCTTATACTGAAAATTCACCATATTTATTGAATGACCCTCGTAGAAGTCCTTATACCGAAAATTCACCTTATTTATTAAATGACCCTCGTATTACTACTTCCCACTTCTTGCATGACTATATGACATCTGAATCTTTTTGTTTTATTTAGATCTAACACTTTATTGGCCTCTCATCATATATATTGTCATAATTTTAGATTGATACCTTTTTTATTTTTATTATTATATGAATTTGAGAAAACTGGAATAACTGGGTCGTTTTGATAAACCTAACTTAAAAATAATCATGAATTGCAGTAGAATGAGAAAAATGAATTAAAAATGGACATTATTATATTTAGAATTCCAATGTCTTGGATGATTATATGTAACTTTTTAAAGAAATGAGAAAATATGAACTTTTTGTAAACAATTTGCTTGTTTCTGCTTATCTATTTTTTTCTTTTTAACTTTTTATTTTCTCAATTCTTTCCTTCTCTAACCATCTTCCTTTAAGAAATCCAGTTTTTAATAACCTGTGATGCATTGTGAGTTGGCAAGTCTTTTGCATGGAAGAAACTGTCTCACTTTGTTACCACCTTGATGCATTATGTCATTGATGTTGAAAAATTCTTAGACATCACAGTAGTAATGTTTACTCTCTAATTAAAAGAAAAAAATTCTCCAAATTGCATTAAATATATGAAGGTGGATTAATGGTGTGGCTTGGAATAAGAAACCATTGAGTCAAGTTCAAATTCCAGTTGATATTGTTACATTGATTTTTACAAAAAGCAGGCTAGACTGGAATCTCTAGCCATATTTGGTGACCAGTATACTAAAAGGACAACTTAGAATTCAAAACCATTTGTGGTTCTTGGAGGGCACATACTTAACCTGTAACTAAAGTCTGCTCAGCATAGCTGCTGTATAAAACTCAGGTTGGCAACGTAAATGTTGAAGAAATACAAATGGGCCTGAGCTAACAAGGTTTAGAAACAAGCAGTTTTGCTGAAGATGAGAAATCACGCTGATTTGTAGTGAGACTTCAAGTCAAAACAGCTCTGATGGAACTCTAAATCTATAGACTGACAAGCTAAATCTTTTTCTGAAATCTTCCTTGTGTAATATTTGATTTGTGATCAATAACCTGGATATGAGACCCGGATATAAGATAGATTTTCTCTGGTTCCAAATTAGAGCCTGTGTTAATGTATATAAATTAGACCTGGATATAACAGAAATTTTCTCTGGTCCCGTCCTTCTTGCTATAAGAGTTCGTTTTGAGTGACAGTGTGATGTTGTAAATCAGTTAAACAAGGTCAGTTAGAGAGAGTGAAGTTCAATGACTTAATCTTGACCAGTCTAGAGAGATGGTGTGTCCAGTCTGTGTCTGTAGGAGACACCCTCTACCTTATGATTTTGCTTTGTGTGTCTAAGGGTAGTGCCGCCTGCTTTTTTGCCGACTTTGCTTGTCGTTGCATTTATCTGGACAGCACTTTCACTTTACCCACTGTTCTGTTGAAAATGATTTACGGACTGTATGAAAGTGTTCATGATGTTAAAGATTTCTGTACAATCAAAAATTACTTTTTTAAGAAAAAGTAATTTTTGACTGAATTATTTGAGAAAACTGATTGAAATGGTATTTTTGTCTGTTTTTTATGTCTATAACTGTTAAATAAATTAGTGTTCTGTACGTAAAAAGCGTTATGAAGTGTTCCCATACTTACCTAAGCAAAATATACCAAACCCGGATGTAAGAGAAACCCGGATATAAGATAACTATTATCCGGGCCCGGCAACTCTCTTATATCCGGGTTACACTGTACTAACTACTAAATTGAGTACATGGATAGGGAATGATTTGTCATAGACATGTAATTATTTATTCTGTTGGAGGAATGCTCCTTTGTCTTGTCTAGTAAGCTTTCCATCCATTAATGCCATGTCGTCAGGGCATGGGTTGCATGCATAGTTATAGTAACCAGTCTACCCCATTGTGCTAGATGTCTGTTGACCTTACAAGAAGGTTAATTTGCTCTTTGACAGGTATTTTTTTTTATCCTGATGGATATCTATACACCCTACTCACCAAAAAAGCTCTGTGAGTAACTGGTTTATTAAAGGATGACATAAGCATGTGTCAAGTAGTACTAGGTTACATGGTGCCAGTAGCACTCATTGAGTGACCTGACAATGAACATTGGTAATGTATGATGACTGTATAAATTTTCTACTTTGACCCTCTAAAGAACAAGGCACATTCTAAATAAGCAGTAAATGCTATAAAAATAGCTGACACATAATTCTGATAAACTGCTAAAATGGTTGCTAGGTTATAAAATGAATCCAAGATTTTATAAAGTAGTTACTTAGACTGGAAATTCCAAACTTGTTTTTCTTTTTAAAACAGACAATCCTATTATAATTGATTCTGGACACTTCATAAATATTACCATCTTAAAAATAAAACAAGACAGGGGAAAAAAATGGTATGTGTGTAAAAGTTCTCAACAACTATTTGAAAATCTTCTATGTGCCTTGTCCTTCCAGGATGTAGGCGATCATGGCCTTCCAAGTCTCCCTATCCCTGGTGGCTCCTAGCACACTTTCTCCTGTAATATCTCGCTACCTCCATTCTGTCATCCACCTGCTCAGGCCCTTCAAATATGTTATCCGCTGCTTTCCTATGTCTCTTTTTCCCTCTATCTGGCCTGTTAGTATCAGGTTCTCCAAGCCCTCCTTCCTCATTGCATGTCCCAGGAACTTTGTTTCTTCCAGATGCTTAATATTAATTTCCTTTTCGTTTCCATTTTTTCCAATGTCATATTGAAGAACTGACATCACATAGCAATCCAGTACTCTCTTCTTTGTTTCTAGTGAAAGTTTCCTGTCTCTTAATACTTTACTCAGCTTCTGGAACACGTTCTTCACATGTCAATTCGCATTCAGATCTCTGTGTCACACATTCCGTCTGCTGTTAGAACACTTCCCAGGTATTTAAATTTTTGTAACCACTTGATTTTAGTATCCCCACCTGTATTTGGCATTTTGGGCTGCTCTTCTTGCTGATGACCATGCATTCCGTTTTTTTGCAGTTTATTTGTAGCCCTTTTTGTCACTTTTCAGCTACCTTCTGTAGGAGGTCTTGTAGTTTCCTTTTCGTGTTTGCAATCAGCACTGTATCATATGCGTACCTTATGTTATTCAAATTGTGGCCTCTGATTACAACTCCTGGCATAGCATCTAGGGTCCTCACAATAGTCTCACTGTACAAGTTGAATAAATCTGGTTAAAAGACATATGCTTATCTTGCGCCCCTTTCTATCTTTGTATATCTGTTGAAAGATTTAAAAAAAAATACAAAAAAAAAAACAGTTTTCATAAAAAAAAAAACCTCTGGAAAGTTTTGCAGACATTTAAAATATATAAAATGTGTTTTAATTTCTAATACTAAATTTCACCCAGTACAAGGCTCAAGAACCATTTAAGGTAGTCTGGGTTACACTCAAAAGATAATAATGTATGATAGGTGCATGATACAAGTAGAATGATGATGATTGACATTTGAAGAAATCAAGATTGTAGTTTTTCAAGGAAGCATTTCACAAAGTGGCAGTTCTTTGAAAAAAACAGCTGGAACTGGAAGAAAGGAAATGAGGGTGATTTGACTCTGTGGAAATGGCATAGTAGTATATCTGCATTGTAATGGTTTGAGGTAATAGAAGTAAAGAATTCAATTCATCTGAACTTTTGCCATGAAAATAGTGATAGGCTTGCAATGTTGTTTGTGAAGAAAGAAGCTACAGAGTGACGAATAAGACTTCTCCCACACTATTGTGTAAATGTCTTTGCTGTAAAAGTCTAAGTTGGTGGAATGGAGTTCATCTGATCATCTGTTATGGAAATGATGGGTTTACAACTGTTTTACTTGTGGGTAAAGTGGTTGCCAAATGGATAACATTTCCTCTCCCTCCCAAACACCACACAACAAGGGAAATGATTTTGAATTCTGTCAAGGCTGAAAAGTCAGAACTGAGCAGCTGCTATCCAGTTATGGTAGTGACACTCCATTTTTGGTCTCATCCAATATAATATATTATTTTAATTGCTATATATATATATATATATATATATATATATATATATATAATCGTGTCGCCCCAAGCAAGGCATTTTACTGCCACTGTTGAGCAAGAGGTTACATAGGAGATAAGTTATGAAAAAGTGACAGGTTACAGGGGGTGTCAGGAAGAGGGTAAGAGAAAGATGAGAATAGTGATGAGCGGAGTGGACAAAGAAAGAAGCATGAGAGAGAGAGAGGATGCAGGTTAGTGAGATAGGAGATGACTATTGACTTTACATTTAAATTTTTGAAGATTGTAGCTGTTGGGAAAGCAAGTAAACGAAAGTGAATTCTACAAGTGGGAAGTGCAAGAGAAGAAGCTGCTGGAGTAGAATTTGTGTTTACAATTTTATTGGTTTCACAGTAAAAGGGTGGGACCTAGTTGCTAATCTTGTGGCTTGAGTAAATTCATATATAGGGGCACCAGTGTGCTCAGTTCATCGGAGTAGAAGCCATAAAAGTATTTGTAGAAGTGACACAGGGAAGCCACATTGTGCTGGTGAGAAAGTGACTGTATCCGAGCTGCCAAATTGGGATTGATCACATTACAGATTCTCTGTTGGATTTTGTCAAGGACCTCAAGGTGGATAGCAGGAGTACTCGACCAGATATGGCAGCAGTATTCGATGCACGGGTGGATGGTAGATTTGTATATGTGCAGAATTGATTGTTTCAGACGGGAAAAAATTTCCTGGCTCTACACAGAGAACTGATTTTCTTAGCAGCGGATTTAGCTATGGATTCTATATAGTCATTCCACTTAAGGTTTTTTGTGAGAGTTCTCTGCCTTGTTCTTATAGAAAGCTGTACTGTAATATGTTTGTATGTAAATGCATTTTACTGTTCTGCTATACAATGAGTATTGCCCTTAAGCTTTTAAAACCTGTATATTTTTCTATATTGTGTTAAGTGAATGTGTCTTCCGCTTTACTCATTTAAATCTCTTTTAAAGACATTTTTATTCATTGCCTGCTTTCTCTTGTATACCTACTTATATTTATGTACACAGAATACATAGATAAATGGATGGCTACTTGTATCCAAGCGTGCCTGTCTACTAGAGTGGCTAGCCAATCACTGTTGCAGATTCCTGCTCAGGTAGATCTGTGTTTGTTCAACACTTTCAGAGCCCACCTGTGGTTTATATTGTAACTATGCTGAGCAGACCTAAGTTACAGTTTCTGGGGGAGAGCACATGTTATATAGTGTGACCAGCTGTCTTCAGAAGTCAAGACTCTCAACTCCTCGGTCACAATGACTTGTGACTTTGTGCTAGTCCAACTAAAGTTTCCATTTACTCAATTTCACTCACAAGGCTTTGGCCAACCTATGGTGTGGTTTTCAGGCACTTTTAAAAGGTGCTATATGTTAAGATTACCTCCTCCAGGCTAACATCAAGATGGCAAATTAACCATGATGAGATTTGAACCCAGATCTCCTGGTTAGAAAGTTAATGTTCTAACCACACATAAAATAATCCACATAGCTAGTTTATGGATGTGTAGGTATTGTCTTTGTTTTTACTATGTATTCTCTGTAATCTGGTGTTTAATTGAATTTTAGAAATATTGACTTTAAATTGACTATAGTTATTGTTCTTATTTTTTGGTAATTTTGTGTATGGTTGCACACATACACACACACAAATTAAAATTATTAGTGTTTGATAACAGATATTTACCATTTATGATTAGTAAATATAGTTTTCACTTAATACCTAAAAGGATGAAATTAAAGTTTATTTGAATTCAGTTTAATTGAATACCATGTATGCTCAAGTTGATAGGATTTTGATAGGCAGTCCCTTGTGTTTGGTATTAGCTGATATTTTTGTTGATTTCCATGAGCTTTTATTAGAAAATACTGAAAACCCCATGTATGTGATATGTCAATGATACATTTTCTATTTTTGATTCCATAGATGGTTTTGGCTTTTTATATCCAATTCCCTTCATCATTGCAATTTACTGTAGAAGTGGAGAATAATTGTACTTTGTCTGTTTTTAGATGATCTTATTGAACATAGATGGTTTACATTAAAATACTACCTCATCTCAGAAGTATAGACAAATAGAGAGGGTTTGTTTATTACATATGTTTATTGCAAACCTATGTTTACAGGTCTGCACACTAATTAGAATTCATTTGTTCTTAAGTCCAGTAAAATTAACCCATTATCTACCTTAGTCCATTATGCATTGATGATTTATTCTTCTTGTACACTTAACCAACAGTCATCATATTTTAAGTGAGAATTGGTATCTTACATCATCATCATCATTCTGCGGCCTCAATTCATAATTTTGTCAGTAGCTGAATACTTGATGTTTCCCTAGAGCTACCAAGGGTGTTTTTATCATGACACCATCACTAGATGAGTTGCCTACCATGGCTTAGGAGAGGCCCATTCACCCTCATTGAGAGAAGGATATCCAGTGCCAGTTTCCCAAACTGGTATCTTTACAACTGTGGTAAAAAAAGATATACATAAACTACTGCTTGTAGAAAACAGTAATTTTTGAAAGGTTTTTTTTCTTTTTCTTGTTATAATGTTGGTAGCAACATCTATTCCTCTTTGGTCATTAAAGATGTTATACATAAACTACTGTTTGTATCCTATAAATGTCATAAAATGTGTGATTGAGTGTAAGATCCGTTGCTTTAAAGAACCGGCTGTTTTTGGACCTAGTTTTTATGCAACTTATTTGAAACTGTCATGGCCATATAGAAAAAAATCAAGGGTATCAGCTTGTATTACTTGAGATTTTTTGATGGTCAGGTTACGTATCGTTTTTGGAACCAGTTTAATGTTTTTCTCTCTCTCTGGCCTTCCTTTGTGTGTTCTATAAATACGTTCATGGCTTCTGCTTCAACGAACTTAAGTCACTGGTGCCTCTGCAACAGGTGTTTACTCGTGCAACCAGATTGGCAACTGGGTCCCATCCATTCACAGTTAGATTAACCAAATGTAGACGACAATTCTACTCCTGCAGCTTCTTTTCTCGCACTTCCCGCCTGTGGAACTCACTTTCATATTCTTCCTTTCCTGATGGCTACAACCTCCAGGAATTTAAATGCAATGTCAATACTCATCTCTTAACCACTTGACTCTAGTTCTTTCTTTACTGCCGCTGACAAGGTGCCTTCGTTCCTCCTTTGTCTTTTGTACTGTCTCACACACCCATATACACACTATTGCCAAACATGCACACACACACACACATTTTTATTATACTCATCTATTAACCACTTGACTCTAGTTCTTTCACCACCCCGTATATCCTTTCCTTTCTCTCCACCTTTGCAACTGTCATCACACCTGTATTCCCATCCTTCTCTTGCTTCTTTCTAACTTGTTCGTCTTCCTCTTCACTCTCTTCTACTTAATCTTTTTACTCTTATGTAGCCTCCTGCACATCAGTGGCATTACTGCCTTGCTCGGAGTGATACAATTAAAAAAAAAATGGTTTTTCCCGCTATCAAAATAGTTTTATAGTGTATAAGTTTAAATTTTAGTGTAACACTGACTACCAATCAGAGATGAGACCTGAATTGGCCATCATGTTTCTGCCAGTGTAAGATAAAGCAACCTGAGTCACCCTTCAGGGACAACTTGGTCATAGGCCAACACTTACTTAATCCAAACTGTGCTAAGGAATATAAGATAACTTTTCAGAGTTTTGTACAGAGCACATTCCACGCACCATCTACATTTACTTGTAGTATATGTTAAGTTATACCAACTGATACTGTGCAAACAAAAAGAGCATTTTATTTGCTCTCTTTATTTATTTGGAGGGTTGTGAACAAAATGTTTTTTTTCCATTTTTATACTCTCTTGAAATATTTATTATTCTTTTATTCATGAATTGTTTTTCTAATTGTTTTGTGTTCCAATGTTTTCTTTCCTCGTTTACTACTTTTTTTTTTTTTTTTTTTTTTTTTTTGTGAAAAAGGTCTTGTCTTTTAATTTTGCCAAGGGTTTCCTTCTGATAAAGTGTTGGCATGAAATGATTCCTTAAGGAGTGGGTGGGGGGAGAAATGAAGTAAAATACGTTTTCATATTAGTATTTATGCTCTGTTGTTTTAAGTCTTTGTTCTTATATACATTTTTTTTAAATGAAAATATGTTTGTGCCACTAAACATATCTTTGTGTGTTTTAAAAATTGTCTATATTCATGGTTGAAGAGTGCCCAATATTTGCAACAGTTCTTAAAGATGTAGACAGTGAGTGCTTAAGATAGGAAAATGGAATTGATTGGTCAGTTTTTGGAAATAGTTTGGGTTGAGAACTCTTCAGCACCACCTTTTGATATGAATGTGTGTGTGAGTAATGGATATGCATATGTGTATCTATGCTTTTATTTAGGAACATATATTTGTAGTTGATTATGAATTAAAAAAAATAATAATTTGGACAAGATGTTGCATCATCTGATTTATTCTCCCTGTTAAAAATCTTTAATTCATGCTTGAAAGGGAATGATTGTTTTGTCTGAACTTGCACCACTCTTGTTATCTGATGAAAGATCCTTTTTTTACCCCAGCTACCATAAAAACAAATGACAAGGTAATCCTTTCAAATAACTAACATGCAATAAGCAAGTCAGAATTGTTTAGATTAATGTCTCCACACAACACAGTAAACCCATCAATTTTCTTTTATTGAATTCAGCAGATTAGTTACATTCAAGTACATGAGCTTATGACCATATCATAAGACATTAAATCATTGGTTCATGTCTGATCACCAGTTAAGCAACATTAAGCCTGGTCAGTACCTAGATGGGTGATCACTTTAGAATACCAGGTGTTGTATGTATTGATATCCAGGTAGCGTGATGGATAATGGCTCAATTGTCAACCAGTAAGATGAGTTCCAATTCCAACTGGGTTTGTTATGTTCACTTATGTGCAAGTACCCTTGGAAAAGGTAGGCATCCACTTCTCTCTCCGTATGTGGATTAATTATTAAGGCTTGTCTCACTAATCCATTATTATCTCCCTCTCCACCAAATCCTTAGAATCCAAAATTATTTTCTGGCTTTAAATAACCTGAAAAGGGTTGATAAAGTGGTAGAAAACAAATCAAGCATTCAAGTAGATGGATTCTAAGATAATGTATTTTCATTTTTTTATGGCTATTTCCCGTATATGTTTTAAATGTAATTCTTTAGAAAAATGACAAAAATAATAAAATACTTAATTTAAGAATTTTGATAATTTTTGCTACTGCCATTATTATTAAACAGGAAACAAGCAAAATGTTATGTGCATGATGCGATTAGAAAAGGAGTGGCTATATGATCGTGGATTTGACTCTGCCTAATTTTTAATTTCAGTGGTTGAATTCGTCAAGACAAATGTCCATATTAGATATACTCTTAGGATGTGAAATGTGAGTCAATGTTTTATCATAGGAAAGATCATTAAAAAAAATGAGTACTGCTGCCATATCTTTACTTTCAAGTCATGATAGTCTAAAAGCATCTACATGGCCTTGTGGGTAATGAATTATTTTCCACAATGCAACTCCTTTCCTACAGGCAAAATGTTGTATACCACTTTTGCCATAGAAAATATTCAAATTAGCTACATTCCTTAGTTCCCTCTAACTCTCCCTGCTAAGACCTATAACACTGTGTACATTGAAGTAAACTACCCTCATTCTCTTTGTATTCCTTTAGTGAGGAAGAAGTTCTATTTGGATAGCTTTTTTCCCTGGAGGTTGCTTTCTCGACCACCACAATCTTAACCTTATCAAGTTGAGGATTAACCATTATCTTTCCTACAAATCTGCATGAACTTTGTTTTTCCTCTCACTGCTCACACAACCACTACCTTCAGTAAACCTCTACTTTGAGTGGCTCTTGGGCTTTGTAGAAGTGAATATCAGTAAAAAAAAAAAACAAGGAAAAAAAATGATGCTGCTTGCTTTATAATGCATTGATCTAAGCTTCATTTTTTTTTTCCTATGCCATATCCCTTCAAGATGGCAATCATGGCTCTCTACAACTTTCTATTCTTTATAGCTTTTAGCAATGTCTCTTAAAATTTTCTCATTTCTCCATTCATGATACTCTCAGCATTCTGCTGTAGAACCATATCTCTTTTCTCTCAAATCTTCTCTTCATCTGTTAGGAAATTGTTTAGCATTCAGTTCCCATAAACCATTCCTCTTTCATACACCTAAATTTATAATTGTAACCCAAAATTCAAACCAAAAGCTGAAGTGATGAAGATGCTAAATGATAAAAGTTCTGTTTGCGGTAAATTGGCCATAAACAGATATTGAATGATGAAAGACAACAAAATGTAGCCTTGAGTAAAAAAAGAAAAATGTATTGCCAAGATTATTTCTGTTAAAAAAATACATCAAGAAAAATGAGGTTGCAGTGCATGAAGCAAAAACATATCTCTATATGCTCATGCAGAAGGCGATAAGAGCCTTAATCTGAAAGGGACTGTTTATGGTGGGTGCTCGGGAGCCTTGTCCCGAAAGGGACAGTTTATGGTGGGTGCTGAGGAGCCTTGTCTTGTTTTCTAGTCACTGGAGAGTTTATCTTCTGGTTGTTTTTTTTTTTTTAATGTGGCAGGACTGACAGGTTTGTGTGGTTTAAAAGTAACTGTATAATACTAGTGAATAAACTATAACCATTTGTTGAGAGTGAGATCAAAGTTTCAATTTACTCTGTTCAGCCATGCTGGCAGAATTTGAAGAGGTGATACACCCACAAGATTCAGTTTGAACATCTGCCAAAAGGAAACTACAGGATATTACTGTTAATGTCTTGCCTTGTTTGGCTTGGGCCACAACATTTAAACTTCTGATTTTAAAGACTGAAGCCAGTAATGCACTTGATACTCAATTTACTCTTTTGAAACATTTAGTGCAAGTAATGTGAGAGCTATTCAGTAACTGATGTGGTAGAATCTGTAATCTCTCTCTGTCTCTGTATTTGTGTGTCTTCTTTCTAACGAACCCTACTTCTCCAAAACCCTTGGTTTGGTTTTAGCCAAAATCAGGTAACTTGTAGATCAAGTTCTGAACTTTTGATGTACTCAAAAATTTTATGAATTGTATAGGGTTAGTCAATAATCAACGACAAACAATTTCAGATGGTCTATTTCACACTTTTATACATTTCTCCAAGAGGTTTCACTCAAACTCAACCAAAATCGAGTCACTGGTAGATTAATGCCTGATACATTGACATGTGAACAAAAATTTCAATTGAAACACAGTATGCAGTAAAAATTATTGGGAAATGTTGCTCTTTGCAATCATTTATATCTCCGAAACACTTAGTCGTATTCTAACAAAAATCAGATTTTTTTTTTTTGTAACTTCTACCATATCATATTCCATAACAATTAAACGTTTTCTACAACCCCTCCATCAATGCAGGGACAATGCATTCACTTCTGCGTCACAAGGTCATCGCATCACATTGCAGGCTTCCATAACACCTGCTCCCGTTCTTCCAATTGCACAAATATCATTCCAGTTTATTGGCAAAATTGACCAAGCATGAATCCCATTTTACAAATGCAACAAAAACCAATACTTACTTTGCATTTTTTTAAATTTATGTGTCGCAGTTTTTTGAATAAGCACTTGAGCTTACCATTTTAACATAACCACTAAAAAATCTCGAGCAATGCTAAGCTATAAAGCTAGGAGCTGTAAAAAGAAAAAAAAAATTCAAGGTAATTATGAAATCAAACCATAATATCCTTTAACATATAATAGTCATTTATAGACTTATATAACTGTAAATTGTATAAACTTCTCAGTTTAATTATTTACATTATCAAACACTTTTTCTTTGTTTGTTAATTATTATTATTATTATTATTATTATTATTATCAATTACTGATATATTAGTTAATAAAAGTGACATGGAGTAAGAATGAAGGCAGTCAGTGGGATTAAAAATTCTATTTGACACTGCTTAGCCAAAATGGTATGTGTTGCTACATGATGTAGCAAGCTCCTGTGTTATAGGATGCAAGTTTCTTATTGAAGCTACTTTCTTTTTCAACAACTGTCTATATTTTTGAAATGAGCTATTGTAGCTACTTATATTTTTCAGACTTGTTCTCATCTTGAATATGACAAAGATGAGAACAGTCCAAACAATTTAAATAGTGTAAACACTTTCTATTTGTTTTAAATTTCCAGTGTATAATATATATATATATATTATTATTATTATTATTATTATTCTTTTACTATTGTTTGCAATATATTTCACAATGAAGGTTGTCTCTGCCATTGTACTTAACAGGAATGTACTAATCACCTTAACCTGCTAGCTTAAGTTTATAGTATAATTTAACTTATTTATTTCATGGAAGAAATTGCAGGCATGGGGCAATGTGGTAATTTGAAGACTAACGAAAATATTGTTTTTTTTTTTGTTTTTTTAAATCCGAGCAAGGCGGAAACGCCACTGATGTGCAGGGGGCTACATAAATGTAAAAAGATTAATTAGAAAAGAGTGAGGAGCACAAACTAGTTAGAAAGGAACAACAGAAAGCTGAGAAAGCAGGTGCGATGACAGATACAAAGGTGGAGAAAGGGAAGGTTATACAGGGGTGGGGAGAGAGCTAGAGTCCAGTGGTTAGTAGATGAGTATTAACTTTGCATTTAAATTTCTGGAGGTTGTAGCCATCAGGAAAGCAAGAATACGGGAGCAAGTTCCACAGGCGGGAAGTGCGAGAGAAGAAGCTGCAGGAGTAGAATTGTCGTCTGCATTTGGCTAACCTGACTGTGAATGGGTGGGACCCAGCTGCCAGTCTGGTTGCATGAGTAAACACCTGTTGAGGAGGCATCAGTGACTTAAGTTCGTCTGAGCAGAAGCCATGAAAGTATTTATAGAACAGACAAAGGGAGGCCACATTTCGACGATGGAAAATGGCTGCAGTCGAGCCGCCAGATCAGTACCTATCACATTACAGACTCTCCTTTGGAGCCTGTCAAGAACACTGAGGAGAACGGCAGGGGCACCTGACCATAAATGGCAGCAGTACTCCATGCATGGACGGATGGTTGACTTGTATATATGCAGGATGGATTCAGGTGGAAAAAACATCCTGGATCGACATAGTGACCCAACCTTCTTAGCAGTAGATTTTGCTATGGATTCAATATAGTGGTTCCATTTGAGGTCTGAGGACAGGGTGAACAAGCAAAAATAGATGAAAAACTAGGAAACAAAACCAATAGATTGAAATAACATGAAAGTAGTAATGTGCATCTGCATATATATATATATATATATATATATATATATATAAAACTTTCAAGGTAATTGTTCTGATGAAATTTCCTCTATGATACCTAGACTCTATGAATTTAAGTGCAGTAAGGGTAATTGCATTCACTTACACGCAATTACCCTTGGGAAAGGTATTAATCCATTTCTTCCTTCCAGTTATGGGTTAAATAACAGGACAGACTGGGTTTCGTAGCCTTGGCTGGCAACCAGTCTACCGCAGAAAGCAATGGCAACCCACTGCGGGATAATCTTCTGCCCAGTCAGTCATGTTTCTTTCGAGACATGATCGCCCAAGCGTGTTTCACGTATGGCACTTAACTGACTGACTAGATTGGTGGCAAGGTCTCATCAATTTACAGTTGTGTGACCGAAAGTTCTATATTAACAATTTTTTCTCTTGTACTTTTTGCTTGTGGAACTCTCTTCTCGCACCTTCATTCCCAATCAACTTTGATCTCCAAAAATTTAAATGCAGTGTAAATTGTTATCTTTTGTTTTCTTAATTCCTGTTCTTCTATTGTTCTCTCCACTTAAAAGTTGTTTTAAAAATTCTCATATTCTCTCACATATTCTTGTATCTTAATGGTTTTATTGACTTGCCTGGGGTGAAATGATTAAATATTCTTGTTGCCATACTATATATGAAGCTAACTTTGACACAAAAGTATATTTTCATCACCAATGTCTTGTAAGATTTACTATTTGACAAGTGTTAAAGTTGTTATCTCAAACTCCAGTAAGCCCAAATCAGAATTTTTTATATCTTGAACAGAAGTCATTGCTAATGCCAATGTATGTGGAGGTACTGATTCCATAAATATTTCGAGATATAAAATTTAATATAACAAAAAAATACCTATGAAAATTTCATGATTATCCCATTTAAATTTTTTGATGAATCATAATTCTTAATTAATGAGTGAATTAGCTCCTTGGGAATACCACTGTTTATTAAATTTGTGTAAAAATTTCCCCCCTTGCATTGTTAAATATTTGAGCTTAACAACTTTAACAACATATGGTAATAACAATTGATGTATAAATGCAGGTCTTTATTTTTAAAAGTAAGAGAGTACAAATGAAAAGATAAAAAATGGATAAAGTTTTTTCATTTCACTGAAACCAATGTTAAGCTTATGAGAATGTTATCATCTTTGTTTTTTTTTTTGTTTTTTTTTTTGTATTATGTATGCTTTTTTGTTTTCACTAAAACCAAACAAATTCTCTATATTTTTTCTTGTCTTTTTTCCAATCAAAATGGAAGGGTCAATTATCTGTCTGGGATAACAGCAGGTTTAAGTGCATGTGCTAACTTATTAACTAATGGACGAACAAGCAGAATTTTAACCTGGAATTATAGTCATTACCTTTTTGAGTGTTGACTGTGTTTAGCATCAGTATATTTATACATGGATTTCCCTGTTGGTTTTGATATATGAACTGAATTACTAGACTGCTTACAGATAATGTGATTCCAGTAAAAGTCTGTATAGAACCAACCACGCTTTTTGAAAGAATAGAAAAATGCTGCGTATTGTGCAATGAAGTCTCTATACAGCTTTCCACAGAATTGAATTCAAAATTTTCCTTTCTCTTACACTGGCTGCCACCCACGGCAAGAGAAACCAAGCAAACCTGCTAATTGGGGGAATATGAATTCCTGCCTTTTCCAAAGACGTTAGTAGGAAGTAAATGAAACAGAACTGAACAGAATGCAAACTAGGCTGTCTAATTCTATTTTTTGTGCTGTTAACCATCACACTACATGTACATCTATATTTATATGTACTTATTGTGTGAATGACTACCAAATTTTAATATATTAATATTCAAGTTAGTGTTATCTTTTTCTATTATCAGAGTATTTGTAAGTGATGATCAGTACTAAGTTTTTATAAAAATTATAAAGCTTCTGTGGCATTAATTTATTTAAAGGAGGTTCTGTATACCATTGTAAATTACACTGTGTACTCTATCCCTTTAGGAAGCTTGTGATACTGGCTCTCCACAGCTTTCTGTTTTTTTGTTGATCTTAGTAAGATTTTTTTTCTTTTACGACTTTTTCTTTCTGGTAATTATTTCTTCATCAATTTATTCAAACTTTTCAAAAATGTTTCTCATATATATAATTACAATAAAGCAGCACTAATTATTATAGACTAATGTCCGAAAAACCGATGCTAACCTATTCGTAACTTAAATCGCCAATAACCCAACGAGGACTACCTCATAGGTTAAATAAAGGGGAAGAAAAAAAAACAAACCAAGCACAAGAACAATGTGTCAAGAGCTTGTTTGAAAGAAAAAAAACCCAAGACAAGGTACATTTATATATCTATATGTACCTCCCATAAATGATACCTAAGCTTTAAAAATCAATTTAAAAAGAAAGGTTTTTTTTTTCTTGAAGATTTATTTTAGTTTTAATTTTAAGTTAGATTAAATTTATGTTATGTCGCCAAGTATAAATGAATAACTCAGCAACAGAATCAGAATATAAGTTGCATTCCGCGGAAAGACGGTTGGTATGTACAGAAGTGATTAGTAATATTTACAATAGAAAGATACAAGAGTCCAATCCGTCATAAGACGTGTGTATACGTGATTACTTCCGGTACGCCACCGGAAGTGTGACTAACTCTTCACTGACTCGCACTGACTCTTCAGTAACTCATTAGAGACTCTCAAGTGACTCTCTACGACTCTCTTGTAGAGAATCCACCTTTGCTATATATAGCAATGGGAACAGTCCATTTGTAGTCAAATAGGAGCGGCGCCCTAACAATTTAATATTTCCAGTAAACAAAATATATTGCTGTATCTCAAACCAAATTTAAATTGATTGGAATCCTTTTTTTTTTTTTTTTTTTCCATTGAAATTGCCCACATTGATAAATCTGTCAAAATAATTCTATTAAAGATCTTTCAGTAATAAAATATACTCTTTTGAAATGTTGAGAAAAATTAGCTAATTTAAATTAATCTGAATTGATGCTAATATTACTTTAGAATATCAAAGAAAAGTATTTTTAACATGGAAGTGTATGTTTTTTAAATTGAAATTAACTAAGGAGGGGGACACTAGTAATAAAATTACACAATACAGTATCTTTTTTACATATTTTTGTAACTATCCAGTATGCTTAAAAATTTGAAATATTCTAATACTTCATTGAATTTTTACTTTGGCTTTACAATTTTGCTCACAAAGATGGTTGTTGAGAGAATGTTAGAAAATTATCAATAAATTTTAAATTTACTACAGTTACCACAATTTTCTGATAATGTCATGTATAGACATCCATATTTATAAAAATTGACATTTATATAGACATAAAATAAATTCAAAATTCTTTTAAAAATACTGGAGGTTGTTTAATTGCAGCACAGTTTTACATTTATTGTTCATAACTACATTTTTAATTTAATAGCGAAATTGCTTAACCAATATAGATTAATACAATTTTTAAAATGATATAAAAGTTTATAAATTATTCTGATTAAAATAAAAATGCAAACAATTGATCTAAAAAATCATTATTCATTGGAAAAAGACACTTCTTAAGACAAGTGTCTGTAATATATTTTAATAGATTTTATTTATAAAATTCAATCAAAAGCTTTTTCTAAGTAAATAATGTCTTAGTTTTATTATATTACTTTATAATTCAATTCAGATCTTCTGTAACTGGGTGTCTTGTTCGAACAAAAATATTTCAGGATTTCAGTTCTCCGAGGACTTGTCATCTTTATAACAAATATAAATATTAATAGAGGGTAACTGATATAAAAAAAATAAATATTACATATTTTTACAAAGATTTTTCTATAAAAAAAAAAAAATGTTTAAAAAATAATTGAATAAGTTCTGAATAAAGTTTACTTAAAATCTGATAATTATCTGATCTTTGCAAGGGTTTCCAAACTGCATATGATTTTTACTTCAAAAAGAGGCTCAAATTTCTTCTACAAATTTATGGTCCTGTGTTGATGCCAGAAAAATGAGATTCTTAACCAAAATTTCCAAGGTTCTAAAAAGGACAAAAAAAAAAAAATTTTACATGAAAAAAGAAAAAAAATCATTTGATCTTTCATCTGTTAATTCACCCCAAATAATGTAAAGTTACTTATCACAAATTAGGTGAATTAATTTCACCTCCAATAAATTAGAAATTTTAAATCAAAGTTTGTTTAGCTTGCCTTGCAACCACTCTAACATTCTAGAATGAAAAATTACCAAACATCAGGGAGTTATTCACATTTCATGAGTGCAGATGATATTTAAGATGCTTACAAGGAATTAGAAAAAAATAATAATAAATTTGTTTTTGGTTTGTTTATTGGGGTGAGTGTGAACACTGTCTCCACGCTTAGGGATAGTGCACCAGAGTCGTTGGGGGTGTTCACAAAGATCAACCCAACCAGAGTGTAACGGAAGTGCCTCGATTTAGGAGAACTTGGTGTGAATTCTACTAAATTTTTTTTTTTTTTTTTTTTTTTTTGGGGGTTAATTAACAGTAAAGATTCTATCTTAATAACAACACAAAGATTTTGATAAGTTATGTTTTGGGCATTTTTTTTTTTTTTTTTCGTTATGTATGCTCATTTTTCTTTAGCAAATAATTTGAGGTACAACCTCCCCCACCCTGCGCACACACACACACGCACACACATATATTAAACCATAAATTTTGAACCCCTTTACATGGATGGGGAATTGTCTATTTTGGCAGACAAAGATGTTAGTTGTCTGTCTTGTCGACCCTATGCTGCGGACTGAGTTCATGTTGAACATTGCTAAAATATTTGCTCTGTAATTAAATACATTGAGCCATTACTAGTATCTACTTGGATTATTTACCAAGGAAAGTTCTCTCGCCACTGATTGTTTTCCATTACTACATATATATATATATATACATATATATATATATATATATGTATATTTTATTTATTTTTTTTTAAGTTAGCTAAATTTCTACATTAATTTTTACATTTTAGATCCTCAAAATATGAGGAATACAAAAAAAAAATGATTGCTTAAAAAAAATGATTATAGTCTAATATAAGATATACCATAAACTCTTGGCCTATTTTGGCAGTTTGATAGCTTGGCAATATAATGTTTGTAATAGACTTATAATACAGGATTATGTTTTTCCAGCAATGGAAGCATTTGCAACAGGCATGTTTTGATTTCTGTTGTGACCAAGCAGCATTAATCTTGCTATGAACAAACTTCTTGATTTCATAATCTCTTTCTTATTGCAATAAATCTACTTTGGCATGTATTGCAGTTAGTGAACATGAAATTTATGATAATTATATTCTTATGGGATGTGCGTTGTAGCGCAGTGGATATCGGCTCGGAACGAGAAATCGGGGAACTGAGTTCGAATTCCAGTTGAATTCATTGCATTCACTTACGCGCAAACACCCTTGGGAAAGGTATTAATCCGTCTCTTCCCTCCAGTTATGGGTTAAATAACAGGACAGATTGGGTTCTATAGCCTTGGTCGGCAACCAGTCTACCGCAGAAAGCAATGGCAACCTACTGCGGGATAATCTTCTGCCCAGTCAGTCATGTCTCTTTCGAGACATGATCGCCCAAGCGTGTATCGCGCATGGCACTTAACTGACTGATATTCTTATGAGTTTATCCATACTGTCAGTGATAATATGTAAGTAATTTTACAACTGTTCAGGTTGATGACTTGAGTAACCAGGCATTTCTATACAACAGTAATAGTACAAATCCCCTTTCTCAAGAAATAGTCATTTCAGTGATCTGTGATACTACAGACAAATTATTTGATATAAAACCTATTCTGAATTTGATGGCAAATCAATATGCTGCCCGTGCTTACATGGCTTGAAAAATCAAAGCTTGCTTACAGAATGTGCTGGATCAAAACATTGGCACACACCTTTTTACTGTGCTCAAGCAGCAGGACCTTTTGCCATGTATCAGCAACTCAGTGAGAAGACTAAGCAATTTTTCTTTGGGTAGCTAGAAGGAGATTAGTGAGCCATATGACATTTGGAGACCTTGTATTCATTTGTTACTAGAACTGTACTCCTCTTTTATACAGAAATACTCTTCATAGTGACAATTACAACTCAACTTCAGTCACTTTCCTAATGTCATAAAGTTGCCTTTTCTATAAATACTTTCATGGCAACAGTTCAGATGATCTCTTTGCTATGATGCCTAGACTTTATGAATTTAAGCACAGCACTAGACTGGTGATGAAATATCACAAATTTACATGTATGTTAGATGTAACCATAAGTTCTATGCTAATAGTTTTTTTTCTTTTTTTTTTTTTTTTTTTTTTGCATTTCTCAGTTGTAGAACTCTCTTCCAGATCTATACTTTAATATTTAAAAATTTAAATGCAATGTCAATCGTTATTTTATTTACTGTCCTTCTGATTACTCATCTTAGTAATGTTTCTGTTTTCTAATTCTTCTATACCCAGTAACCCCTTGTGTACTAATGGCTTTACTATTGATTGGAGTCAACTTGACTTAAACAAAAAAAAAAAAATTAAAATCTGTGGGTTGTATCAGTTCTGACCTATGATACTTCTTGATTAATCTTATGCCATTTGTCTCATACATACAACACTGTAAAGTCACAAACCGGTGCTGCACCTCTGAGACGGATGACAAATTGCTGGACTGATTCCTGTTGGCCTTGAGAAGTCAAGGCAAAAGACAATCTATGAACCATGAGTTTTTTTATGTTTGTGTGACTAATGTCTCCAACATGTCCAGGAGTTTATTTGGTTTTTTGTTAAGAAAAATTTTGGGTATTTATGATTGAGGATTGGACAGTCTCATCAGTGCAGTTGTATAATTGAATGTTGGTTTGCGTAAGGGGCATGTTTGTCATTCGTACAAATACTTCCCAGACAATCCTGAACTTTTGGAATTGTTGCAACATCATGTCTGAATGAAGCTGGGAGTTTAACTGCAGGGGACTTTGTGTTGCTATCTGATGTTAAAGACTGTTCTTTTGCTAATTTTAAGATGGCCAAGATATGTCTCATGGTTGTGACACCCAGCTCTTTGAGGATTTCCCGCTCTATCATAGAAATACTATCTTTGGTGATGCTTTCTTTCACAAAAGTTTCAGCATAAGTTCTGGCAAAGTCAGCTGGATACCAATTTTGATAAGGAGTTCCTGCCAATTATTAGCTCCTGTTTGCAGTGGCATGTTGGATATTGGTTAATAGCGAGTGATTTGGCACACAAGTAGATTGGTGTAGTCAGTCCAAATGAAAGACCAAGCTAATGGAGAGATATACATGAGTGAATAGAATCCACTCATGCAAATGTGTTGGGCAAGTCCATTATAGTAAAGTGGACTAACCCACCTGCTGCAATAATATAAATGAGGCAGACAAAAAGGGGACAAAAAGAAAGCAGTCATGTTAAAGGTAACTTATTTGATTTTTACAAACACTAATGGTGTTGTGGAAAAATACATTTTTTTTTTGTTACCTAGATTTGCTGCTGCTTCTGAGTATTGCAACATAGACAAGAACTTAGTCTTCATCATCTCATCTATCAAAAGCTAATGACATCACTGGCAATAAATATAAAAGCAGCTTAAGATAATTTCATTATGTCTTTTTTTTTTTTATAATCCCACTTATGTTAATTCCAGCCGAATTCATTGCATTCACTTACGCACAAATACCCTTGGGAAAGGTATTAATTCGTCTCTTCCTTCCATTTATGGGTTAAATAACAGGACAGATTGGGTATAGCCTTGGTCGGCAACCAGTCTACTGCAGAAAGCAATGGCAACCTACTGCAGGATAATCTTCTGCCCAGTCAGTCATGTCTCTTTCGAGACATGATCGCCCAAGCATGTATCATGTATGGCACTTAACTGACTGATGTTAACACATTTCTATAACATATCTTATGTCCTAGATTATTCCTTTACTATTGCATTAACATAAGTGATGTAAATGTTTATTCATATTTTTTTTTTCTAATCATATCACCCCAAGCAAGGAGAAAAAGCCACTGATGCGCAGGGGGCTACGTAAGAGTGAAAAGATTGGAAAAGAGAAAAACCGGAAACCACATCCTAAACAGGAAATAAGGGATGAGCCTCTTCACCTGTTCAATAGACATGGGTGGAGTGTGAACCGGGTGATAGTTTAGTCTATCTACTCCAATTATAAAATTGTGAAATAAAAAAAATACTTAAAAAAACAACAAAATGTGTTTTTATTGTATGGTAGCCAACATGATAATGTTTCAGGTGTTATAACCATCATCAGGGCTTATATTTACTATTGTGAAGTTTATTTTTGTTGCTACAGCCTGTGAATAGATTTAGAAACGTGATAAAAGCTTAAAATTTTAAGGCTGTTTGAAAGAATTGCACTAAACAATGACGTCAGTCACGAAATATTTATAACGTTTTGATATTTGAAAAAGTCGTTGAGATGAAATTTAAATAGTTCTCTGATAGGTTTGTGTATTTTTTGTTAAGTTATATCTGTTTTTTTTAAACATTGCTGTACTTATTTATGTTTTACATTAATTTAGATATATTTTATATTAAATGTAGGGGTGGTATTATAGGAGGTGTGGAATAAAATTAAAATATAGTGACGGTGAATTTTAAATTATTTTATTGTAAAAATTGAGATTGTAGTTAAAACTCTGGTGTTAAAATAGTGCTTTTGTGAGTGGTTTAATTTAATAGTATCTACTATAATATAACATATATATCATATAAAATTGCTAGAATGTTATAACTTGCATGGAAAATGTTAGGTAGAACTGTCATAAGTATTGGATCTCTGTATTTTTAACTGGAAGACTACAATTTTTCTTTCATTATATCTAGACAAGGAAAATATTTGTTCTCTGCAAAAGCAATTTCGCAGAACAATCTTCTTAACCAAAAAATTTTTCTTTTACTTTCCATAGTATTATTTTTCATTGGAAACTTAGCAGGAAAGATGGAATCTGTTTTGTTTTTTTTATTCATACTTCTACCATCCATCATGTGACTCATGGCAATAACAAAATTTTAATTGACAACAGTCTATAAAATGGACATACAGCAGAAACAGTATTTATTTGAAATTTGATGTATTACATAATATTTGAATTTAAAATAAGAAAACATTTAAAGTTATTAACTCATAAGTTTCTGTTTCTCCTTGGTAGATCACATCTCAAAGCCAAGAATAATGTTGATCTAATGACTGAATAGGTTTTAATACAGCTTGTGTTTGTTTAAGCATGTTCCTTTTGTTTTCTTTCTTTTTTTTTTTTTTTTTTTTTTTCATCCATTGTCTTTATTTTAATTCACTTTAAATATTACTAGCATCATAGCCCGGCATTGCCAGTGCAACTTAGAACATTTTAGTAGTAGGAAAAAATGGTACTTTTTTTTTTTTTTTTTTAAACATTTCTTTTGTTTTAAAATTACAGGGAAAAATATTCACATTTTTTTTTTTGTTGACGAAATTAATTTTTAAAACGTCAGAATAAAAATTAAATATAAAGGCTCATTTCTTTTTTTTTTTTTTTTTTTTTTTTTAACAAAAAATATTTTAATCGCATTTGACAGGTGTGATTTAATTTCTGTGACATAATTTCACAGCCATCTTAGATCTTAGACATTTCATGGTGCAAATGTAAACAGTCGGCTCCATTGGCCAAAAAGTGTGAAAGGGAAAATTGCTGAACTTAAACTCTAAATGTATGTGTCTACCTGGCTTCCCTGTAGATATGTGCCCCTAGAACGTTTGAATGGCGTAGCTTAAAAAATATAGGTGTGCATAGGGAACAGTCACACACAGACTCACAGATTGCCTTTTTTATATATATATATATATATATACACTAGCATCATAGTTCGGTGTTGCCCGTGCAACTCAGAACATTTTAGTAGTAGAAGATGCCACTTTTTATTTTACATGTTTTGTTTTTGTTTGAAAAAAACTTTTTTTTAAAAAAAAAAAAAAAAAAAACTTCTTTTGTTTCAAAATTATGGGGAAAATATTCACATTTTTTTTGTTGACCAAATAAATTTTTAAAACGTCAGAATAAAAATTAAATATAAAGGCTTTTTTTTTTTTTTTTTTTTTTTTTTTTTTAAATAAAAAATATTTTAGTCACATTTGACATGTGTGATTTGATTTCTGTGACGTAATTCAGCAACTATCTTAGATGTTTTACGGAGCAAATGTAAACAATCGGCTCCATTGGCCAAAAAGTGTGAAAGAAAAAAATTGATGAACATAAACTCAAAAAGTATGTGTCGACCTGGCTTCCCTGTAGATATGTGTCCCTAAAAATTTGAATGGCGTAGCTTAAAAATTGTAAGCGTGTATAGGGAACATTCACACACAGACTCACAGATTGCCTTTTATATATATATATATATATATATATATATATAAATACAGGTTTCATTGAATAATATAGACAAGTTCTGTCTATTTTGTGTAAGATCCGTTCGTATGATCTGATTAGCTTGATAGTGTTGTCATGGAAAGACAAGAAATCGCAATAATTGTTGATTTTTTTTTTTATCAGGTCTGAGCTTTCGGCTTACATAAGCCATTATCAAAGGATGAACATTTAATGTTCAGTGAACATAGAACATTTAAATTATTATTAACAGAGTGGAGTTATACAGAGAAAGTTAGACAGGTCCATTTTTTGTGTCGCACATGGCTGTAGGCCAAGAAGGAATGGTGGTCGTGGTTTTTTTGTTCAATTGAGTGTATAGTGGCATGAGGGATTGGTCTGGGAACTGCTGCTACTATGGTGTAGGAGGTAAGTATAATAACTATGACCTCTCCCATCGATTATAGGCATTGAAGTATGTTAGTAGAGGTGTCGAAATTTATTTTATTTAGGCTAGGTTTTCTAGGCATGTAACTTTATATACACTCCTGATCAAAATTTTAAGACCACTTAAAAATCTTTAAAAAGAAATTTCTTTTTTACGGATAGATTTTAAACTCCTCCCACTTAAGGTTACCAATACTACAATCTAAAAGGTTATGGAAACAAAAAGCTATATTCCAAACATTTTATTTAGAAATTTACATTTTTATAAAATGAGGTGATTTATACATGATCAATATTATAAGACCAGAGACAAAAATTTTACGAAATTGTACAAAAAGTGTATGAACAGCCAAATTTAATGAGTTCTGCTTTTGATGACTTCAAAAATTGTCGGGCATGCTAGAAATAAGCGTTTCCATTAAGGTGCAGGGGATGTTGCTCCAGCTTCTGAAGATGGCTTCATGAAGTTCATTTTTTGTTGAATATTGTTTGCCATTTTGATAAGCATCTCTTGTCATCCATCCTCAAACATTTTCAATTGGGTTCAAGTCTGGTGAGCATGCAGGATGTCCCAAGAAATGGACCAGGTCCGTCATGCAGTGTGGATTGCAGCATTATTCTGTTGGAATAACCATCCATCCACACAAATGATGGCCCTCCATCATCAATGATGCTTTTTGTAGCATGCTAACATAACCAGCTGCTGTTTGACAACCCTGCACCATCTGGAGTTCCATCATCCCTCTGTAAGTAAAGGCACCCCATACCATTAGGGACCCTCCACCACTATGACGTGTGGAGAAAATTTCAGGAGGCATGTTTTTGTTATGCCAATATCGTTGGAAGCCATCAGGACCATCTAGATTGAATTTTTTCTCATCAGAAAACAGGACTTTCTTCCACTTCTCAACGTCCCATGTTTGGTATTCACAACCAAACTTTAAGCAGTCCACCTTGTGACGTGGAAGCAGCTGAGGAATTTGTTTACGCTTTTTATTTACCATGCCTTTTTATCATAAGTGTCATCTGATGGTTACGGGACTGCAATCAGCATCTGTGACTGCCTTAATTTGACTAGAAGAAAGTCCCCCCCGTCTTTCATAGCAACCCGTCTTATTCTTTTACTCAATGCAGGAGAAATTTTTTGGGGCCTACCAGAGGGTTTTGTTTTTCATAATTCTCACTGTTCTTTAGAAAGTTGCAAATCACAGTTTTACTGCGATTTACCTTAGCTGCGATCGCCCACTATAACAAACCTTCCTTATGGAATTCTAGAATTCAAGAATACTCAACTTTGGTAAGTTTGCTTGCTTTAGGCATAGTAACACCTTTACGCAGTGATTGCTAATCTCTAACTGAACTAAAAACGTTTGAATTACCATCGATCTAACAATTTATACCACTGGTCTTATAATTTTGATCATGCGTAAATCGCCTCATTTTATAAAAATGTAAATTTCTAAATAAAATGTTTGGAATATAGCTTTTTGTTTCAGTGACCTTTTAGATTGTAGTATTGGTAACCTTAAGTGGGAGGAGTTTAAAATCTATCTGTAAAAAAAATTTCTTTTTAAAGATTTTTAAGTGGTCTTAAATTTTTGATCAGGAGTGTATTTATTACTTATGCATATTCCTTTTACTTATTTGAGATATTTAGTTTTTATGAGAATAAGAGGCATTTTATCTATATGTATCAGGTCTACCATGTTTGAGATTGTGTCACTGATCTTTTTGATGGTTACATGGTATGTGCTTCACCAAAGTTATACATGACTTTTAATTCAGTTTTATTTTTCTGCACTGGTTTCCTCTGACCCTGCAAGTTACTTGTTCACATACCATGAGGAAAAATATTGAAAATGACAAGTAACTTGCAGAGTTAGAGGGAGATAACTCATGACCTCCAATCGAGGCTTTACGCAAGGAATGGAGTTTATATACTCCAATGATTGTAATAAAGGGTTCGGTCTGAAATTCCTAGCACCTGAAGAAGGCTTGAGCGTACAATGGCTGAAACGTTGCACAAATGGCAACAAAGATTCGGACAATAGTCCGAATAATGTAAATACTGCAATGTCCCTTCCAACATATATTTTTAATATCTCCTGATAATGGTACATGCAGCTCCTCTGAATGTTGGATGATATTATCAAGGATAAAGAGAGACTTGTCACAGCAGAAATGTGGTTTTACAATTTAAAAGTTGAATTGTGTAGACATAAACATAAGTTCAATGCTAACCGCTTTTATCTCACACTTCTAACTTGTGGAACTCCCTTCTGGCTCTATGCTTTCCAACCAGCTTTGATCTTAAAGAAAATTAAATGCAATGTAAGTCATTATCTACTGTCTTCCTGATTACTCTTCTATTGTTATCGCTCATCAATTATGTTTCTGTTTCCATATTTTCTACAATCAGTAACTCCTTGTGCCTTAGTAGCTTTACTATCTTGCTTGGGGTGAATTTGATTAAAAAAATAAATAAAAATTTATCACTAAGGTTACAGACCATCTTATTTTTTCGAATCTTTTCACTGTTTTCTTTTTATTTACTTATTTTTTTTTCAATTGGAGTAGATAGACTAAACTATCACCTGGTTCACACTCCACCCATGTCTATTGAACAGGTGTAGAGGCTCATCCCTTGTTCCCTGTTTAGGATATGGTTTCCGGCTTTCCTTTTTCCAATCTTTTCACTCTTATGTAGCCTCCTGTATATCAGTGGCGTTACTGCCTTGCTCGGGGTGATACGATTAAAAAAAAAAAACAAAAAAAAAAACAATCCCACCTTCCACTCCCTTTCACCCCTGTTTCTGTTATGTTGTTATACTGCAGTTGGTGGTGAGATTAAAGAAATGGCTTTATCCTGTAAATTGAAATTTGTCTTTTCTATTAGACTGTCTTGACGGGGCTTCAACTTGCATTTGTCTGGTTTCTTCCAGTTAAAACTTACTTTTTAGTTTAAGTTCTCTGATGAGTTTCACTTCTCTTTATATCCAGCTGTGGATGTGCTAAGTGAGGCACATCACTATATTCTACCGTCTTTATTCTTTGATGTTTCATTCCATTAGATCATGTGGTGTAGATTTTGGTCCGTCTTCTTGTGGGTCTTGTTTGTAACTATCCAAGTCCAGTAATGGTTTTCATTATGTATGGGATGTGCAGGTGTTGTAATGGATAGCAGCTTGGAATGAAAAATTGGTAGGGCAGAGTTCATTACAGGCAGATACTTTTTGTAAAGACATGAGTCCCTCTTTTTTCCCACCTATTATGGGTTAAATAGTAGAAAATGTATTGAGTGGGAGAGTGGTTACTGCAGAAAAAATTGAAATAAATAATCACTACATATATAAATGCAATTAAGTATATTAATGAAAATTATAATATATATTATGAATGAAATAAAAGAATAATTGTGAATAGTTAAATTATTAGTAAACAATTTTTTTTTTTTGCTATGAAAAAAGATTTCATCTCTTGTTCAGACTGTTTAATCCATATTAAAACCATTATTATCTACAAATGAATTGTTAATGTGTTCACTTGCAAAAAAGCAGTAAAAAAAAAAGAAAAAAAGCAACAACCAATTAATTAGCCTTTACATGTGAATTCTCCAATTCATCTATCAAACAATTCTTTAAAAAGAAGTTAACCCAAAGCTTTCAAGACTTTCAACTTCATGGTTTCAATGTACTTTAGAATTTGAAAATGTAAATACCTTTATTGCTTATGCCAATATTTGCTCGTGTCTGTCAAATTTCACATGTCTGCAGGTTGACAGCCAAGATAAATGTCTGATTTGTTCTTTTCTTTTTAATTATCAATTACTTATAATGATCTTAGAACTGGATGTTTTATTTGGAACTATGTCATTTCAAAATGACTTTTTCTCTTCTCTGCTTCAGTGTTCACAAAGATATCTTACAAAAAACAATATACATACTTTTTGCATTTACGTTTGTCTTGGACAATGTGGCTCTTTTCAAATGTCATTTATTGTTTCTCTACCAGTTCGTTCTGTGAGAAAGGAGTCCATCTGACTTACTATATTTTTTTCATTTTAATATAGTGTATTATTTCTGGCCTACATCAAATTAGTCAGGTTTGTTACATTCACTTATGCACTATCTATCCCCATCTATAAGTTAAAGAGTTGGGCTTATCTGAAAAATTCGGTATTATTCTAAAAAATTGTTAATCCAATATACACATGCAAAATATCATTATTTTTACTATTCAAAATGTTTTGGCTTTAAATAACTGACAAAGGATTAAGTTGTAAAAAACAAAAAACAAAAAACAAACAAACAAATCAACTAATTTTGTCCCGCATTTGCTACCATAAGCAAGATTGGATATGACAAGTTCACCATTTTATTCCATTTTCCTTTTTCACAAAATTTTCCTGTGTCTTAATACTTTTTCTGAGTTTCTGGAAAACAACTTTTCATTATTCCTATGGGTCTTTGAGTTAGTGTTTGTTTTAACCATAATGTCCAAGTGAACATAAAAACAAACTCCAAAATGATACCCAACCCTTTATTATAGACAGCATAATGGGGACAGTTTACCTTTGGAGATTGAATAAATCAAGAGAGCTGGAAGAGGAAAATAATGAAACCTATTTTTACATGCTGAATAAAAACAAAAAAAAAATATAGGAAAATTTTTTTGTACTCTTGTGATAAAAATATAAATAGGTTTTCTGTCTCTCTCCTCAATTGTGATCACAAGATTCTCCATTTGAAAGCATAATTAGGACAGTGATGGTTAGTTAATGATGTATACCTCCTCTCACCCCACTCTTCCAGGAGATTTGTTTTATGTAGTCTAACACTGGATATATAAGAAATTACAGTATTAGTATTGGTTTGCGAACTGGTGATATTACCCGTTACGCGATACTAATATAAACTTTTAAACAACAAATATTAACACGCTGCCATAGCATGTGTAGTAAAAAAGGACAAGTACATGGCAATAACAAATAGGCATTTAATAAAATACAAACAAGTAACAATACATTACGAATGTTTAAGTAAGTCCCAAACAAGAAGAATGCTCAAGTTGTCCAAATGGACGAGAATGTTTTTAGCAAGTGTCGTAAGGAATTATATACCGTTAAGCCAGCAAATGGTCCTTGTGGCTATTCCACTCCAGCTGGAAAGGGAATTGACCCCAGATAATAAAGAGTTCCTTAAAAGGGAAGACAACTGTTGTTCCCCTTAAGGGAAGATAACTATTGTCTCCCTACAACAGTTTCTAACTTAAAAGAAACATTTTAATATCATGTTTGTAAATATTACTAGATATCTATATAAAAGGCAATCTTCTTTTTTTTTTTATTTATTTATTTTTTTAAAATTATATCACCCCGAGCAAGGCGGTAACGCCACTGATGCACAGGCTTCTACGTAAAAGTGAAAAGATTGGAAAAGAGAAAGCCGGAAACCATATCCCGAACAGGGAACAAGGGATGAGCCTCTTCACCTGTTCAATAGACGTGGGTGGAGTATGAACTGGGCGATAGTTTAGTCTATCTACTCCAATTGAAAAAAATAAAAAAAGAAAGGAGTGAAAAGATTGGAAGGGAGAAAGCCGGAAACCCTATCCTGAACAGGGAACAAGGGATGAGCCTCTTCACCTGTTCAATAGAATAGCTATATGTTACCATAAGTTCTATGCTAAGAGTTTCTTCTCTCACACTTTTTGCTTGTGAAAATCACTTCTCTCTTTGTGTTTTCGAGTTAAATTTGATCTTCAAAAATGTAAGTGCAATTTTGATCATTATCTAGTGCAGTCTTAATTCCTGTAATTTTATTGTACTCTGTGAGTCTGTGTGTGACTGTTCCCTATGCACAGCTACATTTTTTAAGCTATGCCATTCAAACTTTTTAGGGACACATATCTACAAGGAAGCCAGGTTGACACATACTTTTTGAGTTTAAGTTCAGCAATTTTTCCTTTCTTATTTTTTGGCCAATGGAGCCGATTGTTTACATTTGCTCCGTAAAACATCTAAGATCTAAGATGGTTGCTGTGAATTACGTCACAGAAATCAAATCAAACGTGTCAAACATGTCTAAAATACTTTTTTGTTAAAAAAAAATGAAATAAAATAAGCCTTTATATTTAATTTTTATTCTGACGTTTGGTCAACAATATCCAGCAGTAAGATAGATTAGGCAATAAAAGTTATATTATAAGGAAATTTAATTCAGTAATGGGTTAATTTTGTTATTATTGGATAGATGATAATTCCCTTCAGCAAGAGAATCTGGTTCAAAGTGAGCTTGTAAATTACATTTGAAAAAAAACATGCAACCTTCAATTTTTAGGGGATGGCTTGAAATGCAGAGTATGGCCCCAAATATTTGGCCCATAATATATGTATTATACAAAAATCCAAATTTTCCAAGACTGTATGGCCATTTCAACAAGTGAATCTAATACTCTCATCATTGGTGATCATATAAATCTTTATTATAAAATAAAATTATTTGTTTGTGTAAAGAAAACACAAGTTAGGGTAGTGAATAAAAGGGGGTAAAAAAGGAGAGAAAGAAAAAACGGGGAAAAAGAGAAAGAGGACGGAAAGTGTGTCAGATTGGCAGATGGAACAGAAAAACTGGCAATTGGTGGTGGAAGTCGAAATAGATACATGAACATAAATTAAAGAAAAGAAAAAATATTAAAGAATATATTTATATATTTGTGCAACAATCTCTCTTTAATGCATGTTTTATTAAAAGTGAGACAAAGTATTAAGTTTTTTATATAATTTTTCATGTGTTCTTTTTTTTTTTTTTTTTTTCAGAACTCAAATTATATAAGAATTTTACACATTTACACTTTACACACATTTATTTACAATTGAAACATAACTCAGTCTTGAAAATGGCTAAAAGTATAACCAAAAGCACAAAATCATTGGACAATTCTTATATAATCTAAGTTCTGAAAAGAAAAAAAATTAAGATACAAAAATTAGATAAAAAACTTAATGATACCTTGTCTGTCATTTTTAATGAAACCTCTGTGTGTGCACGCGTGCGTGTGTGTGATTGAGTTGACGTTTCGTTTTTTTTTTTTTTTTTTTTTTAACAGTGAAATTAATGTCAATCAATGGCAAATATGACATTTTGAAGGAAAACCTATTTTTTCATGTCTACAAATTTCCTTATATATTTATCAATCCACCAAATCCTCATCCAAACTATAATCTCATAGCTTGAGAGAGATATTGTTAACATTTACATAAAAATCAACACTGAATTGTGACTGGTAGTTTCATGCCTGGAGTGATTTTTTTTTTTTTTTTTTTTTTTTCATGGTCTAAAAATCAATTTAGGTGTGAAACTGCCAGTTGCCATACATTGGTGATTTTGATGTCCACACTGTCTGCATCAACAAACAACTAAACACTCCTCCTTCGTAAATATAGCAAACATTAAACAATTTTATATAATATATATCTGTTCTGACATTTATTTAATTTCACTCTTTTTAATTATTTTTATATAAGTTTTCCTTGTAAACTTATTTTATATGTGAAAGTTTATGAGAAGATATATATAGATTTTATTTTAAGGACTAAGATATATAGAGATGAAATCTAAAAAACATTTTCAAAAAGTGTGATGGATAGGTCAGTCTTCCATTAAGTTATTTATTTACTATTTTTATACCACATATAAAAGCAATTATCCTAGATTCTTGTCTGTTATGACATATTACTGGCTCAATATAACTTGAAACTGTTAATTTACTCTTCAAATCGCAATTCTATGGGTGGACTGCATTTTTATAAAATTGACAGTTCATCAGTTTTAGATTTTATTTCTCTCTTGAAGCAATGTCCATTCTGTCTGCTTTCTAAAAACAAAAATAAATTTCAAATTTTTGGCCATGTATGCTATGAGGATGTTTTGTGGAGCAGTAGATATTGGCTTGAAATGAGATATTGGAAAACTGAGTTCTAATTCCAGTTGAATTTGTTGCATTCACTTACACACAAATCTCTTTGGGAAAGTTATTAAACTGTCACTTCACCCTCCAGTTATTGATTAAATAGCAGAACAGATTGTGTTCTATAGCCTTGGTTAGAAACCAGTCTACTGTAACAAAATCTTCTGCTCAGTCAGTCATGTCTCTTTTGAGACATGATCACCCAAGCATGTATCATGTATGCCACTTAACTGACTGATACTTTGAGTGATGTGCAGGTAGTATAATGGAAATCAGCATGGGAGGTGGAATTGGCAAACTGAGTTCAAATTTCAGTCTAGTCTGATATATTCTCTTCTACTTATGGGTTAAATAGCATGTTACACTGGACTCTCTTTTCTGAGCAACCAGTCTGAGAACGAAAACTCTGAGCTGCAAAGGTAATGGTGGGGAAATTAGTATTTTTCTCAAGAGTGATGCTAACCCAATTGCAACAGCACCAGCTCTTATATGATCATCAAAGTTAAGCAACACCAAACCTGGTCTATACCTAGATGAGTGACTGCTTGGAAATACCAGGTACTGTAAGTTTGGATGTGTGAATGGTTTAATGGATAATGTCTTGGAATTGTTAATCAAAGAGCTGAGTTCTAATTCCAGTTAGGTTTGCTATATTCATTTATGTGCAAATATCTTGGCAGAAAGCTATGAATCTACCTCTTTTTTTCACCCCGTTAGAAATTAGTAAGACTTGTATTGCTAAAACCATTCAGTCAGTCAGTTAAGTGCCATATGGGATACACGCTTGGGCGATCATGTCTCAAAAGAGACATGACTGACTGGGCAGAAGATTATCCCACAGTAGATTGCCATTACATTCTGTGGTAGACCAGTTGCCAGCCAAGGCTATAGAACCCAATCTGTCCTGTTATTTAATCCATAACTGGAAGGAAGAGACAGATTAATACCTTTCTCCAAAAAAAGAATAAAATTACATACAAAATATTTAGATTTTGAGACAGAGGTTGATATACTCTTAAGCAACATGCATGCACACACACACACACTTTAAGCACATCTTTTTAAACTGGTGAACGAAGCACAAATGAAAAATTAATGTCGAACAACTTAATTTAGATATTTATATTGTTTATATTTAAATATGAAAAAAACAAAAATAACATTAGTTTCTTAGAATAACATTTGCTTTAATAAAACAAAACTATATATTAATTTCTCTCTGAATTTCTGGAATGAGGAGTTATTATTTACATTCTTTGTATTAAGACTATTGTTCTCATTTTGGTTAGCATTATCACTCCATTTTGGCAATTGTGCTCTCTGGCCTTCATCAATATATTGGTCTGGGTAATCCATAAGGAATTCTGAACAAACCCTTTTAGTTCTATGGGGACAGTCCATTCTCATTCCACTGCCAGTGTCTAGGAAAACTGCATATATATTTTTAGTTTTTTATCACTGCTCAGTTATTGCTTGCCTATTTCTATTGACTCCAAGTAGACACTGCCTGTTATTTTTTTCAGCTTCTCTCTGTAATCCTTACTTTCAGTGGTTTTTCCAATCAAGTGAAATTGTCTTGCTGTCAGGACTGGCACTAAGACATAATGTTTCTGACAGATAATTTTTTTCTGACTTGATTCTTGGGTAGCACCTCATTCAATAACCCCCTTCCTTGAGCTGCTCTTAAGCCTGGTATTGGGAGAACACTAGTTAAAAAATGTTCCTAAAAAAAGTAACTCCAATGAATCACTCACAAACTACGCTCGTTTACTACTTTTTTTTGCTTATCATAGACTAAGTTGAAAATAAAATGAAAAATTTAAAACAATGCTAATCAGACATGAAAAATTTACTCATGGCACAAAGCAGATATTAGTAAATTAAAATCTAGTGATAAAGACTAAAAAACAAACAAACTGAATTTGAATGCATGCATTTAGATTCTTTATGTAGAAAATGTGAGTAGAGAATGCAATTCTTAAGTGAACTAGTAATAAAAGTTACTATGAGCATGAAAATGAATCAAGAGCAGTTTCATGTATTGAAGGTGATTTGACCAAAATACTTAAATAAAAAAGTTATGAAAAAATTACAGTAATGTTTAAGTAATTTCTTTCTGTGTTTATTCATTTTTAAAACTTTAATATTTTACACTATTTACATTGTTTGAACTATTGTCCTTATTTTTATTGCCATGTTTGTGATGTTTCGGCCACTGTTCACTCAGCCTTCTTCAGATGCTAAGAATTTTGAACTGAACCCTTTATTACGATAACTGGGGTATATCATTTTCATTCCATGTGTGATGCCACTTCTGGTAGCCATGTAGTTGCCTTCTTTTTAGTTTAACCCCATTAGTTATTTGATCAGTATTGCTGTAACCTGGTATTGAACTCAGAACTATTTGGATCAAGTCACTGAAATTAACCAATGCCTATATGCATTGGGTCATGTGTCCTTTTAATATTTTTAGCTTTTTTTAAATTTTTCTTACAACCTATATGACTTGAATTAAAAACATATTTCTGAACAGTGGCTGCAGGGCATGAACTGCAGTTTTGATTGAATGGATTAAAATAAATATTTATTTACTAAATATCTTAATGCTGTTTTTATTCTGTTACTAACAACGATAAATGGTCCCAAAATGATGAGTCTTGAGCCCTGCTTTAAGATCTAGGTCAGTAATAACAATTAAAGAAACGTTGGTTGGTTGTTTCTGTTTACTAGTACATCAACCTCTATAGATTATTTAACGCTATTTGTTTTTTTTTGTTTTTTTGTTTTATTTTTTTTGGTGGAGGAGATAATAATGGTTTTAGTGATACAAGTATTATTTATTAACTAATAGCTGGAAGTGGAAAAGAGGTGGATTCATGCCTTTCCCAAGGGTATTTGCACATAAGTGAATAATAATGTGCTCCTCATTGTTACTATTACAATGTTTTAGCACAATTTCCAAGTTTTTAATGCCTATCAATCCAGGTCACTTTCAGGGAATTTTGAAACTGAACCCTTTACTTAATATATGGGGATGGATTGTTCTTGCTTCACTGATCATAACTTCAGATATTTCATCCTCTTCTTACTTAATACGACTCTGTTACTGCTTGCCCCGTATTCACCAAGTCTAAATCTGTACTACCTGGCCAAATGATTGAACTCGTTATTACTATGTTGTGATAACAACAAAAAAGATGAGGACATTAGTCTGATTGTAAATAAGAAAAAATACTTTATTAACCTAATATGAAACAGTGATTTGTTTTTTATGGCTTATCATTGCAGGTTATTTAAAGCCAGAAAGTATTTAATTATAACACTCAACTTGAACTGGAACTTGGCTCAGTGGTTTACAATTCAGAGGCATCATCTGTTACATTACCTGCACATCCAAGCTTACAACAATTACTGTTCTGAAGCAGGCACCCATCTAGGTACTGACCAATCTTGAGGTTGCTTAACTTCGGTGTTAGAATGTAATATGGCCATGAATGTTGTAGAAATGGTGCTATATTTTATTTACATTATGAACTGAAACTGCTTCCTGGAGAAGTCAATTTAGGGCTGAGAGACTTGTTCAGTAGGAGTTCCTCTTCTGGGAGTTTTTATTTGATTCTGTCAGAATCTTTATAATAGTCAAGATTTAGTCCACTGAGCTTAAAGCCATTTGTTGAAACACTGGTTCTCGTATGATCACCAAAGTTAAGCAACATCAAACCTGGTCAGTATCTAGATGAGTGACCTCTTGGGAGTACCATGTGGATGGTGCAATAACAGCTTAGGATCGGAAACTACAGAGCCAAGTTCCTATTCCAGTTAGGTTCGTTATGTTCAAATTTTAACACTTCTCCTCCCAACTATGGGTTAGTTAAGTGGGACTTGTATCAGTAAATCATTATCTCAAAAATTTATGCAATCTAAAAATATTTTCTGCCTTAAAATAACCTGCAACAGATTAAGGCATACGGTTAGGCTTATAACCATATGTTGAAACATCAGTTATCGTACAATCTCTCAAGTAAACAATGTCACACTTGGTCAGATCAGTGACCACTTGGGTACAGGTACTGTAAACTTGTTTGGGTTGTATGGGTGGTGTAATGGATAACTGCTCAGAATTGGAAGTTGGAGACCTGAGTTCCAATTCCAGTCAGATTTGTTATATTCATTTACATGCAAATACTCTTGTGAAAGGAATAAATCCACCTACTTTCACTCCAACTATGGGTTAATTAGTAGGATTTGTATCTGTAAAAAAAAAAAAAATCTTCTAAAAGAAAGTCTAGACTCAACTGCTATCTTCCCTTCCTATCCATATAAACTACTCCTTTAAGTAACCCTCTACCTTGAGTGGCCTCCTGGCCTTGTACAGGGTGGACCATACTGTAAAAAAAAAAAAATTAGTTTATCTATTTTTGTTAGCTATTTCCTCATCAGGCTGAGAACTCCCCCCCCACCTCCACATAAGCGTGAGTGAATCATTGTATTTCATTTATGTTTTTAAATACAGATATTTATGTAATGAACAAGAACTGATGCCAACTTCATATCAAAGTAACTGGCTATCCCTTAAGACAACACAAATACTCGCCTGTAAAAATAGCTTTAAGAAATTGTGTAGACACATCCAAACAAATATCTACATAGATATCTATAAAGTTTATACACATTCACACAACATATCCATGAAACTGATTCGTATGTTTCCAAAGTGAAATATATGCCTTAATTTAATGCACATTCACTGGTAGAGTTCAGATGTTCTTGGAGGCAATATCTGCTCAGTTTTACATATACAAGAGGTAAACAAAGAATTAATGGATTCTTTTTTTAATCCAGCATTTTTATTGCTTCTAATGTTATTTTTAGTGGATACACATATTTGAGTAGATTCTCCAATTTAAAAAAAAAAAAAAGTGTTTACTTTGTCTACACACTAAAAAAACTAAAAGAAAATGTCTGAAGTAGTAAAAATATGTTGGGTTAAAAAATAAATGCCCTAATTTTTTAGAAATTGCTGTGTTTTGGATAGAACTGATATATAAATATGGGTAGCAACCATTCTTTTAAGCATGTTTTATTGAAAACAACTGACAAGGAAGATTTTATTAATTTCTATTTATTTAATTTTTTCAGCATTTTGTGTTTCCTTTTTGAAGAAGATCATTCCACTTGGTTTTTTTTTCAGAATGTGCTGGTATCATGTTCATTGCTGGCTGCTGGGTTGTGTAATTTAATTCTCAATAATCTTGTTATCATTCTCTCTATCTATATCTCATTCTCTCTATCTATATCTCACTCTCTCTCTCTCTATATATATATATCTCTCTATATCTCTCTCTCTCTCTATATATATATATCTCTCTATATCTCTCTCTCTCTCTATATATATATATCTCTATATATATATTTTCTCTCTCTCTCTTATATATATATATATATTCTCTCTCTATATATATATATATATATATCTCTATCTCTATATATATATATATATATCTCTCTCTCTCTCTCTCTTATATATATATATATATATATATATATATATATATAGGAAAGAATATTAAAAAGTTTTGAACAGTATTTTCTTTTTATTATTGTATTTTATATTTCAGACCGCCCTCGGTCCTTTATCAGAAACAAGTGATTTTTAAATTTGAATTAGAAATGTATTTCGTGAGAGCATCTGTGAATTTTCTGTTTACACCACGTGATGCGTTTGTTTACACCACGTGATGTGTCTGTTTACACCACGTGATGTGTCTGTTGACAGTTTGTTTTACACCAAGTTACGCTGAAAGCGACAGATTTTATTAAAAAAATATATTAGTAAACGTAAATCTATCTTTAATAATACTTATAAATTTGTTTTAGATAAAAAATTTTTAGCTATTGAAATATTTGTAAAGATTCAAAACACCTAAGTCCCTATTTAACCCTAGCTTGTGTGTATTTAATTTTAAAATCAAGTATATATATATATATATATGTCTATCTATATATTCAGGTAAAGAGGACCCAAGGTTTTACGATTTTGAGTTCCCTGGCATTTATTGTTTTATAAACTGTGCTCAATACAATAAATATTGTAGAGCATAATATAATCATATAATTATGAATTAAAAGTACATTGCGACACAGAAATTTCTATGTTTCAAATAAAAAGGAAAAAGAAAGAAAAAAGTAAGTATGTATTCCCTAGAAACTACTGGCCAAATTTCAAAGTGAATCTTTATTCTGATTAGTTAAAAGGAACACACATAAATTTTATATCTTCCCACATACATAAATAGCAAACCGATGGTTTTTGTATTTAAATATAAATCATTTTCACAACCAACATCCAACATTGCCTGATGATGAGATTCTATCTATGAAACATAAAAATTTGTGTCACAATGTACTTTTAATTCATAATTTTATATAATATGAATAGAATAAATAAAGAACAAGAAGAAAAAAAATGTGTTGTCTCCTTGGGATGATTTCCATGTTCAACTCAATTTGTCTGAACATGGAAATCATCCCAAGGAGACAACACATTTTTTTTCTTCTTGTTCTTTATTTATTCTATTCATCTTGTCAGATTCCGATCCATATTTTCAACTTGTATATGATCTTCCCATCCTTTTCAACGTATGAGTCAAGTAGCTCAGCTTTTAGAACCAACAACCATGCTACCTGCTTATATAATTGGATTATAGGGGTGAAGGCTTTTGCAGAACCAACCACACTTTCTGGAAGTGTTAAATACAGAGGGAGCTGGTGCACAGTATGCCACAAGTTCCCAAAATGACCCTCAGCAGGTTTTTAGTTCTCCTAGACTGTTTGTCAATCAAGTATATAGGATCCAGTCTGTCTTGCTATTTACCCATAGCTGGTGGGGAGAAAAGATGGATTTACACTTTGCCCAAGGGGTATTAACATGTAAATGAATGTAATGAACTCAACTATCTGCTATCCATACCTCCAAATATATATATATATATATATATATATATACACACACATATATACACACACACACACACACACACACACACACACAGAAAAAGTTACTTTTTCTTTGGGATTGGTTAAAGGAGCAAGTCTCCTATACCAAACAAAGATTTTGGAAAGTGTGAGTACAAGAAGTGGTCTTCCATACAACAGGAGTTCCTGGTGAAATCAGTTGAATCAATTCCTAGGTGGTTTGAGAAGCTGGTAGCATAAGTCTGGTGTCCATATTGAATTTTATATAAAACCTCATGCTAAACACTTTTCTCTCATATCCATTTTTTGTAGGAATTTTGAAATCAGGAGTTACTTTTTAATAACCCTCTTTCTCATATATCCTCTTGTCTATAATAGACCATTTTATATATATATATATATATATATATATATATATATAGTGTGTGTGTGTATATTTAGAATTTATAACATAAATGTTATAATATCAGTACAAAAGCAGCTATTTTGTTTCGACACTACTTGTGTCTTATCAAATTCTAAGTAACTATTATTCACTCTTTGTATTGAGCACTTTTTTAAGAATAGTGTTTTTTGGCTACAGAATTTCATTCCATCCATACCTACCTTATACTTTATATGTAATCATCTACATAGAGGTTTTTCACTGTATCAGTGCAGCTAGATTAATCGTTTGCTTCAAGCCGGGATCGAACTCCGACTGATTTGTCATCAGACAAATATCTTTTCACTAAGCTATTGGCACACAGCAGAAAAAGGCAGCTTTCACAGCAGGTTATTCAAAGGATGTAAACAAACAGCTAGTAACCGAGAGCGTTCAATTTAGTAGTCAAACTGAACTGCGTTCAATTCATTAACTAAAGAACATAGCATAAGGCCATAAGCGGTTACTGTTTTTATGAAATCTACCTTTCCCTACAGTGCTCTATTGACTATCAAGAGCATAATATATATGTGTAATTTCCCTCCTGTCACACTCATGGAGAGTGAGACAATAGTTATTAAAGCTCTTGCCATGTTTTTACTCCTTAACAGTATCTTATAATTTTATTTTATTTTATTTTATTTTATCTTTTTTGCAATAATTATGCCGTCGAGTAGTGAAGTAATATATATATATATATATATATAGACTATTTATGCTCTCACACCTGGATTGAGCACTCTGGAAGAATGGTAGACTTTGAAAAACAGTAGCTACTCTGGCATCTATGCATCGCTCATTCAGTAATGACTTAGAGCACTCTGGCTATTGGGTGTGTATAATAATAAATAACATGCTAAAAAGTTTACCTTCTTCTACTGAGTGCCCATAGCCCAGGGGTAGAATCACCGGCTGATGCCAATTCGGTTGGGTTTCAATCCTGGGTTAAAAGCAATCGGAGTCTAACTGTACTGATGAGCTGTGATACAGTGAAACAGATCTGTCTGCGGATGACTAATATATATAGTCTCCTCTTTATTATAATAAAGGCTGTTGTGTGTGTAATATATATATTTCCCTCCTGTTACACTCGAGGGTGGGTGGATTATTTTTTTTTTATCTTATGTCTTAATGTAAGATACTCAATAACAGGTACATCAATATATATGTTGCTGTCATTTTAGACAGCATATCAATATAAATATTTTGGTGTCATTTTTGACTCGCTTGCATATAACAGGGAGAGGAGTCATTCAGTTACGTGTCATATGTAAAACACACTTTGGGCGATCATGTCTTAAAAGCGAGACAACTGACAGTGCAGAATATTATCCTGCAGTAGGTTGCTATTGCTTTCTGTGGTAGACTGGTTGCCAGCCAAGGCTATAGAACCCAATCTGTCCTATTATTTAACCCATAACTGGAGGGAAGAGACAGATTAATACCTTTCCCAAGGGTGTTTGTGCTTAGGAAAGGATAAATACCCTTGGTAGTGAGTCAGAATTCCTTTGTTTACATCCTGGCTTTCTTTGGAAAGCTGAAACTTTGAAATTGTCTACAGTGACGTAGTGTGTGTAATATGTGTACATATATAGAAAAAATGTTTAATTAAAACTAAATTTGATTATGTGTTTAGCCTTTCTAGGCTTCATCATATCCAAAAAAGTACTTGTGTGAAGGCTTAAATAATGACTAATTAGTACTTTTTCTCTAAGCTGGCATTTTCTTATGAAAGAAAGACTGAAAATGAGTGACTTTTAAAAATTCCATTAATATTCTTTCTTAAACATTTTTCCATCTGTCAATTTCCTTAAAAAATTTGTTGGTATTCTATGTTCAAACACACACAGAGGGTGTATCAAAATACTTTTACAAACTTTGGGGAGTGGGTTCCTTATTTAACAATATCTAACATGCATACAGACGAAAGAGCTAGCTGATTATTTTATTTTTTTAAATTATTACAGATGAAAAAGTAGTTAACTAAAATCATTTTATTTTACTCTGATAAGAGTTAAAAAAAAATCACTTTTTTTTAAGAGCTTTGCTTTCGCAAAATTGCAAATTGGCTAAAAATAAGAATGAAATGTAATCATACCATAATTATACCAGCTGGCCTATGGGAGGTCAAGTGTCAAACCCACCTTGTTGAAACAGATGAGACATTACTAACAATACACAGAGGAAAAACCCCCCATTAAAGGGAAATTTGTTGTTATTATTATTATTATTATTTTTTTTTTTTTTTTTTTTTTTTTTTTTTTTTTTTAGATTCATAATTTCCCAGATAGAACTAGGCAAAGGACAGCTGACATGAACAGAGGTCAGATGTCAATCGACAGTGTTGAAATATGTGCAACAAATACTTAATCTGTAGATGAGAAAAAAAATTGAGGAAAAAAATCCCCCCCACCCACCCCCGTAAACCTTTGGCAAAATATGGCCAATATAATTAGAAGTCAAATGTCAAAACCACTGTGTTGAAATAAGTGACAGAACTGCAATCTGTAGCCGAGGGAAACAATTGGGGAGAAAATTCTGTTTTCTTTGTTCTCAGCAGAATACAGCCAATATACATCTGCATGATTAGGAGGTCAAAATGCCAGGCTCACCTTATTGAAATGTATAAACAAGGGATTAAGGAAAGGGATTTTTATTCATATTTCTCTAGATTGGAATTTGGTGAGAGAGCAAAGTTTAAGTTTATCTGTTGAGAGAAGAAAAAGGACAACTATTAATTACTGGGAAAATGACTTTTTAAAATTTCCCTGATGTCATGTAATAAATCTGCCCAAAGTGGAGGGAGAAAATCTTCCCCCATTGGAAGTGAGAAATAAGACAAAGAAGCTGATGTCATGTAATAACTTTGCCCAAAGCAGACTGGGAAAACAGTCCATGATTGGATACGTGAAACTGAGGAGGAGGACTGGTTGAATATTAGAATATTTGCATAACACTCCTTTATGCATCCTCACCACACCAGTAAAAAGGAACACGCATAAATACGAGGAGTCCCCAGGGGCTAAAGTCACTTCCTATGTTCCAGGTATGGCATGTGACAAAGTCAGTTTGATTTGCTACACTGCTGCTGCCAACTGTAGAGTTCCTGCCTGGAGATGAAGTGAGAAGCAGTACTCAGTAATTTTGGAGTTTGAAGTTGCCTACCCAAAGTTTGAAGCGATAATAACCAAAGTTCTTCTCTGAAGAAGAGAAAAACTACAACGAAAGCCTTGTGCCAAACTTATGATATTAATAATAAGAAAAATACCGACACATTTTCACAAAGTATAAACAATAGTGTTTGAATTTACCAGTTACCTGATTATCAAGTGTTGCCTGTCTTACAGAAACTGGCCAAAATTTTTGTTCCATTGCTAATTAATAGGAAAAAGAAAAACTGTAATTATTTTTCTCTTATTTATTTTATTATATATAAATACTATTTACAGTTTATGCAGGCATTCATTTTATTTCTGAAATTGGTGCCGTTTTATTTCCACAATTGTGCACATGTATCCAACTTGGTTTAGTTTGGCTGAGATATCTCAGTGATAATTTAGCTTAACTCTCTTAAGATTAAAATCATAATGTAGGTAAGAGAGATTATAGTTGAAGAGGACAGCCCCAAAACCAGCTGCTGTGTCAACGCCATCAATGACTGACAAGTGTGAGTTGACGGCTTGTTCTCAGACCAGGATTTATCCTGACACAAGGGATAACAGACCACGAAGGCTTTGGGATGACCGTGTCAAACTTATACCAAAACAAGGGAAAAAAAGTTAATATACACATATGCCCAAAAATTCATTGATTTTGAGTTAAGTTTATGATAGATGGTGCTGTGGTGCTCTTTTTTTTCTCACAGATGGTGCCCAACTGACCTTACTATACTGTGCAGTCAACAAAATCAAGAACAACCAAAATGTATACATAAAATTCAAAATATAAAATGGTGACAATTTACCTATTGCACCCTATAATTTAGGTAGCAGGTATTCATCCAAACAACTTTGATTAAAAAGAACAGACAAGGTGTATTAATAAAAAAAAATAAGCTAGAAAGCTTAAATTATTAAACCAAGTGCTCAATATCATCAGACAGAAACTTAGTTTTGTAATAATCCCTTACCACTCCCCCAACTTCAGGCAGGCAGGCTTTGTGACTTGTCTGTCTAGAAGCACCTGCACATATCAACATCTTCTGTTAGTAGAAATAGCAAGATTGTATCCATCCATTGTTTACTAGGCCCCTTGTATAGCTTACAGCACCTGGTATTCCCAAGCAGTCACCTATCTGAGCATTTTGTATTTGTACTTTTCTAATTATAAATAAAAAAATGACAAGAGGAACACCTTTATGACCATGAGTTTTGTTCCTTCATGCCTTTATCAGGTTCATGTTGGAGTACTTTTGGCTATCATTTGCTATCATAAAAGTCTTAGGTTTTTTATTATAATTTTGAAAAAAATTTAAATATCAAGTGACTGTTTCTCATTTTTTATTAAGATAAGTTTAGAATGTTAGGACCTAAATTTAAAGTCATTTTATTGATGTTGGATTTGTTTTATATACATAGTGTTTTGAGTAGTTTTAATCATTTGTTGCAGTTTGTGTCTCACACACACACACACACTCCCAATCAAAAATTTAAGACCACTTAAAAATCTTTAAAAAGAAATTTCTTTTTACGGATAGATTTTAAATTCCTCCCACTTAAGGTTACCATTACTACAATCTAAAAGGTTATGGAAACAAAAAGCTACATTCCAAACATTTTATTTAGAAATTTACATTTTTATAAAATGAGGCGATTTGCACATGCTCAAAATTATAAGACCAGAGACAAAAATTCTATGAAATTGTACAAAAAGTTTATGAAAACATTCAACAACCAAATTTAATAATGAAGTCTACCTCCACTGCTTTTGATGACTTCAAAAATTCTGTCAGGCATGCTAGAAATAAGCATTTCCATTTAGGTGCGGGGGATGTTGCTCCACCTTCTGAAGATGGCTTCACGAAGTTCATTTTTTGTTGAATATTGTTTGCCATTTTGATAAACATCTCTTGTCATTGATCCCCAAACATTTTCAATTGGGTTCAAGTCCGGTAAGCATGCAGGATGTCCCAAGAGATGGACCCCATTTTCTTGTAGAAAGGTCAAGGTCTGTCTTGCAGCGTGGATTGCAGTATTATCCTGTTGGAATAACCATCCATCCCCACACAAACAATGGCCCTCCGTCATCAAAGATGCTTTTTGTAGCATGTTAAGACAACCAGCCGCTCTCTGTATCACCTGGAGCAGAAAAGTCCCCAGTCTTTCATAACAACCCGTCTTATTCTCCTACTCAATGTAGGAGAAATTTTTTGGGGCCTACCAGAGGATTTTGCTTTTCCATAATTTTCAGTGTTCTTTAGAAAGTTGCAAATCAGTTTTACTGCGATTTACCTTAGCTGCGATCGCCCGCTGTGACAAACCTTGTTTATGGAATTCTAGAATTTGAGAATGCTCAACTTCAGTAAGTTTGCTTGCTTTAGGCATGGTAACACCTTTACGCAGTGATTACTAATCTTTAACTGAACTAAAAACATAGGAATTACCATAGATCTAACAATTTATACCCTCCTGGTCTTATAATTTTGATCATGTGTAAATTGCCTCATTTTATAAAAATGTAAATTTCTAAACAAAATATTTGGAATGTAGCTTTTTGTTTCCATAACCTTTTAGATTGTAGTATTGGTAACCTTAAGTGGGAGGAGTTTAAAATCTATCCATAAAAAAAAAAAAAAAAAAAAAAAATTCTTTTTAAAGATTTTTAAGTGGTCTTAAATTTTTTGATCAGGAGTATATATATATATATATATATATATATATATATATATATATATATAATGATTTAATTGATTAATGACTTCTTAAACAGTGTAGTAGTTGTAAAACTAATATATATTATTATTTTTGTAACATTGATCATGTTGGACATTTTTCATATAAAGGAATTTGTATATTAGACGGAGAGAGAGAAACTTATTTATATGTTGAAAATATTTTCAATTGAAAGTCATGTATATGCACACATTGCATATTGTGATAGGCATCTCTAATGAATTAATTAACTTTAGAATTATTATAGATAAAAGTGCAATTATTTTAATTTATCCTTGTTTTCCCTCTGAGAAAAGCATGAAGCTAAATTAAAAACATTATAGCAGCTTCTACATCAGTTAAAATGATCTTTTTTTTTCTTATCTCTATTTAAATGGAGAACTGTCTAGACAAGATATGTACGATTTAGTGTTTATTAAATTTACATAGATTATTGTGGAAGGTAAATTTATATTCATTATTAGACAACATCAATGCCAAGAAGCCAGAATGAATGGTTGTTAGTAAAAAGAACAGTCCAACATGCAATTTACAAATTTGGGATATGAAAATCAAACATGTACAAAATTTTAAATAAGTATTTTAACAGGACAGAAAGTGAAGCGTTTTGGAGAGCTATAAAAAAAAAAAACTTATTAAAAGTTACAAAGGACAGGAAATTGTGGAGAGCTATGATCACTAATGTTCTGAAGGGCTGCAGTACATAGACGAAGAATAGCAAACAAAACTGTCACATATTCTTATATCTCTCTCTCTCTCTCTCTCTCTCTAATATATATATATATATATATATATATATAAAGTTTAATCTAACGTTTCTCTTTATTCAGCTTCTTCAGAGATTTGTTTACATGACAAACTTAAATATTTTTTAAAAAACAAAGAGACTATACTGGACTGTTGATTGGGTCTTAATTTCATTGGTCAGATATGTGTCGTGTAATAAAGCAATGAACATATATTTTAAATGTAAGTGTATATATATGTATAGAAAGTGCTTGCCTGTTTATATGTATGTGTGCCATGTATAATAAAGCAAAAGATGTTTATTTTAAATGTAAGTGTTTGTGTTGATAACATTGGGAATGTAGTGGGTGTAATATTTTTTTTTTTCTCCAGCATGATATAATTAATCCCAAGTATAAAAATTTCATACATTGGTTGTTTCTGTGTGTGTGTACATAACAAACATGTAAGTGTATTTGTGTGTGAAAAATTTGAATTTTTTGTAGGTAGTATTTACACATGTTCTCATTTATGTAAGATATGATGTGAAATTGTTTTTAATGAGGGCATCACCATGTGTACATGGGAGTAGTAACAAAAATAGCTCAAATTCTCTCAGCACTTCCCTTTTGGAACACATCAGGCATTGACATTGACCATCCCTCTTTTAGTGCAATTTGAGAGGCACTGACTAGAAGGATGGTCCTCTGGAGCTAAGTTAGAAATTTTAGCTTGGAGTTTATTTTCATTTAAAAGGAATTGTTATTGTTTGCCAAAGAAGTTATTTTCATAAATATCTGCTATTCTTGAGGCCTCACTTAGTTTTAACATTGTCGGATATTATGCTGTTGTGTGTGTTTCTTTGTACAGGATGCTCTGATAGTAATTCTTTTTATTTATTTCCACATAAACTACAACAGATATGAGAAGCTTATTCCAAACATGTTCAAACATACAAGACACTTTTTATTTTAAACAAGTCTATATACTACTGTTGCAAAAACAAAACAAAAAAAATCTTACTTTTTGACATGTATTGCTGTTACCATTACTGAAACACATTACCCACTGCATAACTGTACTCACATCCACTGATCTTTGAAAATATTAAGCAAATGTTGATAACTGTCAATGGGTACAATTGTTTTCAAATGGATAAATTTAATAATACACCTGCTTTATATGCACTTTGATGTCAGATGCCATTTTGCCAGACTGATGGTCAGCCACTCTCTTTAACAAGGCAAAGAAATTTAAGACTTAGTTTATTGGTAGAAAGGTTTAACATCTATTGCCATAAATCTACTCATGACATCATGGGCCAACATAATTACTTTCAAAATGACCATTGTAAATAGAAATGTCTTTAAATTCTTTTGCCAACTTGGCAAGCAGTAGCAACATAACCTGTTCAAACTGAACATCAGAATTTCAAGCAGTGTAAAGGTATTTCAGAAAAAATAAGAATTATTTTGTGAGGAAATGTTATAAACTTTTATGTGAGAAATGTTTTGATATTTATCTGAATAAAATTGGAATCTTGATATAATAATAAAACAGTAGAACCTTAGGTCATCAAGCTGACATTTGTAAGAGATTTTGTATCGTATGGCAAGTAAAAAGTTGCAGTATGAGTGACATCATACATAATGGCGGTCACTGATTGAGCTAAAGGGAAGCAGTTGATAGCATTGCTAGCTGATGTCATTGATTTCTTCAAAAATAATGTGTTTTATCATTAATTTTTTCTAACTTCACTTTTTCTGCTTAAAAACTTAAATAGGTATTTTGGATGGTTTTGGGGTGTTTTTTAGTTATTTCTTTTTTTTTTTCTATTTCAATGGGAAAAATTGCTTTGTAATACGAATAAATTATAATATGAGCTTGGTCTGGGAATGAATTAAACTCTTACTCCAACATCCTGCTATAACAATAATAATAATAATGAACATAGCTTTTAGTTTAAAAAAAAAAAAGTTTTTACAAGGCAAACAATGTTCAGCAAAAATGTCTTATCTAATGTTGTTCAAAACCCCAAATCTCTTTGTAAAGCTGCTTTTGTTAAAATGTGTCATCTATACCCTCTTTGATGGGTATTAAACGTGAAATTCAGGGTTGCTCACAATGACAAACCATAACTTTGTCTAAAACACTCCTCAACTAATTTGACATCTCTCACAATCATCCAGTATTTTCATTTTGTAAATTATGGACCATAAATTCATAACAATTTGGTGAGAATCTGCACAAACTGAATGTTGATTATCTTTTTACATAAGATAAAAGATGAAATATACTGGACCCAACGTGACTTGCTTCTTCACCTCAAAATGACTGATATTAAGACTTCATTTATAAATAAAAATATTCAATTATATCTTTATTCTGTCTTTTTTTTTCTCTTCGGTGACTTGGTTATATTGTGGCGTGAGTGGTTTCATTGGATCAGAGTACACACATGAGGCAGACCAGCCAGACCAGCCAGAAGGCCAGTCCCTTCTGTCCTCAACTTAGTCTGACTCAAACTGCTAAAACTGTCTCTAGACTGACTTACTGTGACATCAGATGTCACTAAAACAGTTCATAGACACCTGGTATTTCCTCTAAACTCTGTAACATCTCGGTTGCTGACCCCTTTTTGACCCTAGCTCTTCAAAACAAAATCTGCCAGCTCAACATGTGTGTTTCATACTCAGTGATGGTATTTACCCATCTTCCCACGTAAGGTGAGATGTGACACAAGGTCTTTTTAATGTGGGTCTTCTTGACCATATAACCCGGCCAAAAATATCTATCATTCCCCAGTCATGATTCTACTCTTCGGCGGAACCACGACTGGGTTTGTGCTCTCTGCTCGAAAGCAGAGAGCTGACAGTGTCATAGTAGCAGAGGCAAATGCTGGTTTCACGCTCAGTGACTGTTCAGTACAAAATACACTTCTTGGCAAAATTCTAACATTTTCACTGGCAACCATGAATGACCTCCTGGCATTACCCCATATTGACCAAGGCATTATACAACAAATGTTTCAACTGATCTCTTCAGATCTCATCAAGCATAATCCATGAAAAATAGGAAAAGATATTTTTATTTCTTCTAGCAATGACCTGACAAAGCTGAATAATTGGATCAGCTGAGACATGTTATCACTGATACAATGAACAGATTTAAGTATCTGAATAGTGTTGGATATGTTGATGACTATTTTCAATGGTATAGACTATATGATCACGAAGTAGTTAGTGGTTGCTAAAAGAACCACATCAAAAGTAAGGACATTCTGCAAAGGCTTAACCAACAACCCTTAAGTAACAGCTACAAGCCTGAGAGCAAGCAACAACCACATATCAAGATTTGCACTCAACTAACCAAAGCATGACATAATTAGATGCCTAGGAATGATCTATGCAAAATACGAAGAACATAAGAAACAGCTGTAGAACTGTAGATACTTGCCTCGGATGGAGATGTGGTTATGCTGTACGGCCAACATATTCCTGGTGAAAGAATAGAGAATACGTTGACTGGAAATTATTTTTGAAGACAGAAACTGTCACACAGATTCAGTTTTCTAACCACTGAACATTCTTATGGAGGTGCTGAAAAAAATGAAAATGGTTGTTCCTTGAAAACTGAATTCATTTTTGGTGTTATATTTAAACATTGTCTGTCAAACAATTTTACAGCATTGAAGATGAAAGCACCTTAATATTTGATTAAATTTGACATTCAGTCAGACTTCGTTTTTTGATTGGAACTTAATTTGCTCAGTGGGGTAACAGTTTTATTTATTTGTTTTTTTTTTGGTTGTTGTTGCTGTATATTAGTGGTTTACAGCCATATTATGTTGAAACACCAGTTCTTATATGATCACAAAAGTTAAGAAATGTTGAGCCTGGTCAATACCCAGATGAGTAGCTTCTTCGGAATATCAGATGCTGTAAACTTGGATATACAGGTAGTGTAATGGATAACAGCTCAGAATTAGAAACTATGCACTTAAACTCAAATACCCTTAGGAAAGGTATGAATCCACCTTTTCTCCCATCAACTATGGGTTAAATAGAACTTCAAAAAAAATGATTCAGAAAATATTTTCTGACTTTAAATAACATGCAAATGGTTGATAAACCATAAAAACAAAGCAAAGTAGCATATTAGGTAAATAAGGTATAAAATAATTTTTTTATTTACAATCAGACTTATACGCTCATCTTGGTTGTTATCACAACATAGCAATTGTGAGTTCAATTACTGGGCCTGATAGTACAGATTTAGACTTTGTGAAAACAGGGCAAGCAGTAATAGAGCAGTATTAAACATCCCAAGTCATGATCGGTGGAATAAGAACATTCTATTTCTATATATTAAATAAAGGGTTCTGTTTCAAAATTCCCTGAAAGTAATTGGGATTAATAGTCATTTGAAAAAGACTAAAAGGTATTGTTCTGAAACATTGTAATAGCAACAAAGAGGAGTGTGTGATTCTGAATATAGATAATATCTTGTTATCCCATAAATTCAGACAGAAGATGAATATTAGAGAAGGGTTTACCAAAATGGTAACTCTGTCTTTTCTATCAACCATTGTGACATTCTGTCAAAATATCTGCTAATAATTAACAATGCAGGGAGAATTGGATTCATTCATGTCTTTCCATAAAACATTTCAAAATGAATAGAAGCTGTCAGCAGATTTTTATTTATTTATTTATTTTTTATGCATGTGCCAATAGCCATTCTTTTAGCGGAGGTATAGTGGAATAATGAAAGCAGCTTGGATTGAGAAATTGGAGGGCTGAGTTTGAATTCCAGTTGAGTTCATTAAATTCGCTTACGTGCTAATACCATTGGAAAAGGTATGAATCCAGCTCTTCCCTCCCCCTACCAAAAGATATAGGTAAATAGTGGACAGACTGAGTTCTATAGTCTTGGGTGACAACCAGTCTAGGAAAAGGAAAAACTGAATTCAAAGCTAGTAGGAAGGTGAACCACCTTGCTCGGAGGATAAAGAGGTTTCTGTTTGGTCAACAATCCTACTTGTAAAAAATAAAGATATAGAAGTAACAGACCAGACCAGAGTGCTATGGCAAAGGGTTGTTGCTGACTTATGCTCCAATGGGAGTCATGGGCTAAGAAGATTCCATTTGGTCAAGTTACACCTTTTAATCAAAAGCTTGCCTAAAAAAAAGTACCCCCTCCCAATCAAAAGCAATAATGTCTTTAAGATGCAAAGGTCTACTGGGAGCGAAAGCGAATCAGGACTTTAGAAGAAATTGGAAATGCAATCCTGAGCAAGAAACTAGAAATAAAACTTTATTCCTGCAAAAAAACTAGGATGTAGGATAAACCAGATGATAGGCAGAGCTATCTATGCCTATTGAGAAAAAAATCGTAAATAAAATTTCAGGATTTAGACACATTAGAGGTATAGATTTGAAGTAGCGTTTTAGAGGAACTGGAAGCCCAATCCTAAACAGGAAACAAGGGATAAACCTCTACTCCTGTTCAGAGTTTAGATAGAACCAGAAAGCCAATCTTAAATGTTCAAAAGACCAGGCAAAAGTGTGATAGATATATATAATTTTTTTCTAAACATATACTGTTAAATATCAGAGACAATAAATGTCTATTATGTTTAATCATGAGCCATTCTAAACATTGTATTTTGGCTTTAATTTCAGGTGAAAATAAAAACAAAAATTCTCCAACATTTGGATATTTGTTCATAAAGTTGGTTCTAAACTTTTGGCTCACATGAGCCTTCTTTAGAGAGGTTACACCTGAAATTAAAGCCAAAATATGATGATTAGAATGGCTCATGATTAAACGTAATAGACATTCATTGTCTCTTATATTTAACAGTATATGTTTAGAAAATTTTCTGCTGCCTCGATACACTATATATATATATATTAGTTACTAATCCTTATGTATAAATAAATAGTAATACTTTTTTCATACATATGTTTTCTATATATAATTATAATTTGTACTTATTAAACGCTCAGCTATGAAAGTCGGCTCTCTGTGCAGGGCCCGGAAATTCTTTCCACCTGAATCTATCCTGCACTTATATAAATCTACCATCTGCCCGTGTATTGAGTACTGCTGCCACATCTGGTCAGGTGCCCCTTCTATTCTCTTTGGGGTTTTTGACAAAATACAGCGAAGAATCTGTAATGTGGTTGATACCGACTTGGCTGACTGCCTGCAGTATCTCTCTCACTGGCGTGACGTGGCTTCCCTGTACCTCTTCTATAAATACTTTCATGGCTTTTGCTCTGATGAACTTAAATCACTGGTGCCCCCTAGATATGAATTTGCACAAGATACTAGATTGACAACTAGGTCCCACCCTTTTACAGTGAAACCGATGAAATATAACCGCAATTTCTACTCCAATAGCTTTTCTCGCACTTCCTGCCTGTGGAATTCCCTACCGCATACTTGCTTCCCTGACGGCTACAACCTCCAGGAGTTTAAATGTAGGTTCAATAGACACCTCCTAACACACTATCTCATACCCACTCTCTCTAACTCTCTTCCTATGTACCTCCTTACTTGTCTACCACCCTCCTTCTGACATTTCCCGTACCCAATCGCTCTATGTAACCCCCTGCGCTATAGTGGCAGTGGAATGCCTTACTTGGGGTGACACAATTAAAAAAAAAAAATACCGGAAGTAATTGGTGGCCTTCACTGGGTCATTAAATGACTGCAATTCTCCTTGGTATTCTTTATTAGTAGTACCAATATACTTTTGTCCTCAAAAATGATATATTGCTCCAGCCAACTTTAATCTACAAAAATTTAAATGCAACTGTTCTCATTACTCTTTCTTGTTCCTGATCATTATTGTTTCTTTTCCTAATTCTTACACACCTTGTGAATACTTGTCTCAGTGGTTTTATTGCCTTACAAGGGCTGATACTGATTTAAAAATATATATATAAAAAGACTAAACCAATTCTGAATATTTGATGATTGCTTTGTTACTGTGAAACTTTCAGTAATGCTTGGGGTGTGTGTGTATATATATATATATATATAATTTTTTTTTTTTTTTTTTTTTTTTTTTGATAGGCTTCAGGAAAACAATATACATTCTGTATGTGGCTCCATCTAAAGGATAGTGAGCACTGTATTAAATCAATGCTAACTTGTATTTAGGTGAATATAATTTCAGTTGAATGTACATCAATTTATATAAGTCAATAAATTAATAAATGCTTAAGTTAGTTAATGCCAAAGTTTTGTATAACACCACTTATCAGTCAGAGGGTTTATATATAAGTGTATTTAGGCAACGAGTTTTATTGTATAATACTGACAGGGTTTGTCTGTTTTACATTTTTAGTTTTTCTAACTTCTGACATTATATCAGGTTTGAAAATTAAAATTAATGCAAAGTTGTAAAGACAAAAAAAAAAAAGAGGTGAAACAAACGGGCCTTGTGAGTATTATTCAAGAAAATTTGTCTGAAGAAGAAAAAATATGTATGTATCTATATAAATGCTCTGCCATTGAAACATTGAGTTTTTTTTTCCTGCCCCTGTGTGTCTTTTAAGTATGCTCTCTTGGAAGTTACTTAATGTGATATAAAGACAAAAGGAAAACTTATGTTAGCTGATGCATTTTGTCCTCTGATAGTAAAAGACCAACAGAGGAAGAAGTGTGTCGGCTAACATAAGTTTTTTTTTTTTTTTTTTTTCTATGCATATTGTCCTTTTACAGATACTTTTTTAGTTAAACCAGATAAAGAATACACACACTCTCACACATATCTAGATATATTATATCTATTTTTACTTACTTGGTTATTTCTGTAACTAATAGACATAATGTCTAGATTATTCAACCAAACATGCTTAAATGAAGATATGCTGTGTGTGTGTGTATATATATATATCTTATATATATATATATATATATATATATAATTAAAAAAGGATTAATTTAATGATGTTGAATGACCATTTCGATATGAAAATCCCCACGGAGGATAACACATCACCTCAGCAACAGAAAAATCCTTTCAGAAACTGGAGAAAAATCAGTCTAATTTTCCTTTTTAAATAGATTTGCAAAGAAATTAAAAAAAAAAAGATAAAACAAAATAAAAATAAAAACAAATAACCAAGAAAAGAAAAAATTGACATCGTCTGGGTTTTCAAAAAAAGAAAGAGAATTGTAACTTAAAAATTAACAGACAGCCGTGTTGAATTGATGTAAGGTTAAGCAACACGGAAAAAAGTGGGAGATAAGAGAGATAAAGGAAGGAAGGAAGGGAGGGAAAAAGAAAAGAAAGAAAAATTTTTTTTATATATTACAGATGCTGGACATATTCAAAAATAAAATATAAAATTTTTTTTCTTTTCTTTTCTTTTTTCCCTCCCTTCCTTCCTTTATCTCTCTTATCTCCCACTTTCTTCCGTGTTGCTTAACCTTACATCAATTCAACACGGCCGTCTGTTAATTTTTAAGTTACAATTCTCTTTCCTTTTTTTTGCGAACCCAGACGATGTCAATTTTTATTTTGTTTTATCTATTTTTTTTTTTAATTTCTTTGCAAATCTATTTAAAAAGGAAAATTAGACTGATTTTTCTCCAGTTTCTGAAAGGATTTTTCTGTTGCTGAGGTGATGTGTTATCCCCCGTGGGGATTTTCATATCGAAATGGTCATTCAACATCATTGAATTAATCCTTTTTTAATTTATATTTGCTCTGTAATATTTTATTACATGGAGCTCTCTTCCTGTATCATTTTTTAATATTAAAATAAAACTTTAATATTAATTAGGATCGGGTTTTTGGAACTTACCTTCCTGCTTTTTTCACTTGGATTAAAGTATCTGAATTAAAATATATATATATATATATATATATATATATATATAACCCTACTATCAAAATGAAACTTGAATCCTGACTCTGAACCATACCACATATTGTTCAGTTAGCAACATCACAACCCCATGTTAGGCATTGTCTAGTATGATGGTTTTAATGAGTTGTGTCTTCCCATGGAAGCTAAAGAAGGCTGAACTGACCCTTGGATATGGTTATTACCTTGTGATTGGTTATGATTTGAGCCAATGTTAATTTTCTTTTTCTCATCTTTATATATATCAAAGATTTTATAGTCATTAGAAAATCCTGAAAATTTTAAATGTAAATTCCTAACTGTTCTCAAAATATTGTAAGTTGAAATGTTGCTGAGTCAGTATTTTCCTCTATGGACATTTCTATTTTCAAATTCAACAATCACACAAAAGCCCTTACGTTTTCTGATGCACTGGGTGAAAATTAATGAAATTTGATTTTTAGTCAAGGAATCCGAATATTCCTTTAGAATTTTACAGGGAATAATCAGAAAATAGGTATTAGCAGTTTTCTGGTGAAAAAATGAGTAATTTTTAGTTGTTAACCTCAATTAATATATATATATATATATATATATGAGAAATAGCTTCAGCCCTTACATGCAGCAAAAAGTGTTTGAAAATTAAATTTTGGGAGGAATAAATCCCAATAAGTTTAACTGTATCTCAAAGCTACCAATTCTAGACCATAGAATATATTTTTTCAAATTTCCAATATTGCAATAACATTTCCCCTGATCAAAAGCTTATAAAATAAAAAAGAGAAACAAAGATCTAAATTCATGATTATTATTATTTCTTAAGAGAGTGCAAGATACATCATTTGAGATCAAAAAAAATAAGAAGTACTTAAAATAGCTATATATTTACTGGTAATCTCTAATTGCAACAGTACAACATCAAATAAAATTGGCAAAATAAATTTTGGATTTAGTTTGTAGATAAAACTATGACTCATTCATTCTCCTAATCCTATGATATTCATCATTTTGATGGATGTACATGCATCCTGAAGTTGTAGCTGGGGTTGAAATATTGCACAGTATGTTATCAGGAACCCAGCACATGTCTTCATATATTGGTCAGGAAAAAGAATTTGCTGGTTAATGAATATGTAGAAACTGTATTTTTAAATCACTTTGTGTAGAGTTGATTTCAAGAGCTAGACCAACTCACAAAAAACTATCATTAATGCAGGCTATCTACTCCATTGTTTTAATGGAAGTTTCTGAGTATGAAGATGCTTCCTGATATAAAATATTAAATCTCTTTGGGTAAATTTTTGTTTTGTTCCCCAAAGGCCTTTACCCCATCAAATCTTTCCTAAACTTCCTTAATTACATGCAAATGTATATGCTGAAATCAAATTGATAATTGTTTATTGAAGATACCTACCATTTTGGGTTCGGAACTCAATTTCCACGCATGAATAGGAAAAATGAAGGCAAATTGGTCGAAAAATCGCCAATCTACGCGTGAAGTCATTCAGCAGTGAATAACATGTTTTGAACTGTGGTTATGGGGTGAGATAAACAGCGAAAAGAAGTTCGATATTTTTCTGGTTGTAAAATTGAAAAACATTAGGTTTCGCCAGTAAACAATTATCGATTTGAGTTCAGCATTTACTTTTGCACGAAAATAAGGATGTTTTCGAAAGATTTGACAGGGGTAAAGGCCTTCGGGGGAACAAAACAAAAATTTACCTTTCTTTGAAGTTTGATCACAACTAAATCCTTTTGTAGATTATAGTAGTGCCATCTCCAGGAAAAAAAAAAAAAAGGAATTAGACTTTTTCTGGTACTGTGCATTCATCATCAAATCTAGAGCACAAATCTTTTCTTGTGGTTTTTTTTTTTTTTTTTTTTTTTTTTAATTCTTTAATACTAGCAGTATAGCCCAGCATTGCTCGGGTGTAATGAAAGCTTTAAAACTAATCCATTGTCCTGGAGCTCAGACTCTTTGGACGTTGGCATGAAAGACTAAAAAGCAATAGTTGTTTCCAGTTAAAGCGAAACTGTAGACTGAAAGAAAACTGAATGGATGTAAGTCAAATTTTGATTTCCTGCTATTGATATCAAATAAGTTTTTTTCGTTGTAAACTGAATTTTGAAGGCTAAATAAGTCCTCTGAGTAAATGGTATCATGGCTGAGACTAAGAACTACAATTATACCTACTTGGAGCCAAACCCGAAGCAAAAACTAAAATAAAAGGGCTGAAAAATAGACATACAGGCAGATAAACAGACACACACACACACACAAACATCTTTCCTTTTTTTATATATATATATATATATATTATCAATTTTCTGCACTATTGTAAGAACTGCAACCTTGAAACTTCTGAATATCATTTCTTATGTCTTTGTCTATGAGTGCATCAAACTTGATTAAAATCGGACCACTCCTTCTATAACCTGAGTTTTTTGATTTTCGATATTTATCGAGGGTACCTCAACACAAAACCTAGCTAAGAACACTCGCAGATGCTTATAGTACAACTGTAAATTTTCAAGAAAATTGGTTCAGCCGTTTCGGAATCTATATGTAACGGACACACGCACACACACACACACACACACTGACAAAGTTGCATTTATAAATAAGTTTAGATATTGTAAAAAACAAACAGCATGAAAACTCTGTGCTGTACTGCTTGGCATTTGTCACACAAGCAGGAGAATCCAATCATGGCTATTAGACAATTTCTACAACCACATCACCCCACCCATACATCTGGTCATCTAACTTCCCAGATTTCAACCCCCTTGATTGTTGTGTGGGGCACAGTTGAGTGAGAGATAAAAACACTTGTAATACTAAAGATGACAAGGAGTATGGCAGCAATCACCAATTTGAACAAGATGCCCCAGAATATTTGCAGAAGCTGCCAAAGTTGTCTGGAGGCAGTGGTTAAAGACAACAGCAATTTTATTGAATAAATTTACTCTTTAGTATTTCAAGATATTTTTGATTAACTTTGGTAAATACATGTTAAAATTAGATGTCAGTGTTGTTTTCATTTTTGTGTCATTTAGACGGCAATTTCTCATCACACTTTGTGTATTTTACCAGTTAGATTTAAATTTGATTTATCTGTGTCAGTCACTCTTGATACCTTAGATATTCAGGTCAGTCAGTTAAGTGTCATACATGATACACCCTTAGGTGATCATGTCTAGAAAGAGACAAGACTGACTGGGCAGAAAATTATCCAGCAGTAGGTTGCCATTACTTTCTGTGGTAGACTGGTTCCAGCCAAGGCTATAGAACCCAATCTGTTTTGTTATTTAATCCATAACTGGAGTGAAGACATGGATTAATACTTTTCCCAAAGATATTTGTGCATAAGTGAATGCAAGTAATTCAACTGGAATTCAAACTTGGCTCCTCGATTTCTTGTTCCGAGTTGATATCCGCTACACCACAATACACATAGGTAGGGTTATGCAATCACTATGCAGCAGATGCTTTTTTATTTTATACATGAATGTTTAAGTTTTAGTAAAAAAATTATAGCCAAAAATAATGAAAATATAACTTGATCAATGTATTTTCTTACTTCTTTCCATTTAGCAAGTACTATTGAAATTCAAATCAGTAGTGGAACTAAATTTACCCATTTTGTTTATCAAAATTTCTTAACAGTTAAAAATTGGCCTTCAAGGCTTCTGGAGCATTCATATCCATCTATCGCCAAGTTCACACTCCACCCACGTCTATTGAACAGGTTAAGAGGCTCATCCCTTGTTCCCTGTTTAGGATGTGGTTTCCGGCTTTCTCTTTTCCAATCTTTTCACTATTACGTAGCCCCCTGCACATCAGTGGCCTTACTGCCTTGCTCGGGGTAATACGATTTAAAAAAAAAAAAATGTTCAGGCCAGAATGTCATAATATTGAAATTACTTGAATAAAAACTAAAAAAAAAAAAAATTCTTTTTTTTTTTTTTTTAATGCATGTCACTACTGTTGAAAGCCTCTATATTGTTTATTCTGATCTAATAGTGTCTATTTCTCTATAGCAAGTTAGTATTATTACATTTGGTTAAAAACACATGCATATATTTGACCAGTCAAATCTGGCCAGAATGTTTAAAAAGATTAAGCGTGTACATCTGTCATTTTTATTACTTTTTTTTTTAATACTATTGTTAACTCTACACAAGGCTCAAGTGCCACTCAAAAGAATATATTTACAAAATGAGGTTATTGTAAATACATACACAGGGGAATAAAATGTGCATATTATGAGGATAAGTAGGATAGATAACGGCTCATTCTAAATTTGAAAAGGTTAAGATTGTAGTTCTGAAGAAGCTGCTGAATAAAATTTTCTCTCTTAACTGTGGAATACAAAGGAAATGAGGGTGAGTTGACTCTGTGGATGTGGCATGGAAGGTCTTTTGTTGTAAGGGTCTGGAATGGTGAAACTATGGGTTTTTGTTTAGAACATTTCATTTAGGATTTCCGTGTATAATTTCAAAATTGTATTTCCAGATTTGTATTTCTGGTGTTTTCAGTATATTAAGTTATTCAGTTGTTAATTAGTCAAGAGAGATTCTCTGGAAAATTTGACACCTGCAGGACATATTGAAGAGAAGAGACAGGAAAGCGGTGAATAACCTACTTAATAAGCTTGTGTAAAATGGTTAGCAAAACAGGCATGAGAAAAATACAAATCATACTAAGAACTACAAAAGACAGGAAGTTGTGGGAAGCCATGATCGTCCGTGTCTATAGAAGAAAAGAATTAGTGTTCAATGTGATATCTTTTCATTCAGTAACTGATAACTTGGAATTGTTTCCCAAGTTATTGTTATTGGTTAATTTCTTTGTTATTAATAGGATGAATTCATTATTAATGTTACAATGGATTCAACAGAGAATAGCTATAGGGTTCATGATGTTGATACAAAAGATTTACATGTGGAATTCATTTGTTTTGAGGGCAAATAATGATAATAAAAAAAAAAAGTAATTTAGTTTTGCGAAGTGGAGAATGAAACTTTCAAGATTTGCATCCATCTTACAAATGACGTTGAGGATTTGGCAAAGAATCGGTTTATTATGCCTGAACAGGCCAAGGTGCTCTAATCTGACGTCCATTATTTCAGGGAAGATTGGATTATCATAGATCATGAGATTAGATTGTGAAATAATTACTCGACAAAACACTTCTGATCTACTCATTATCCATAAGCCATGTGTTTTAAGTCTAATTGATTGAGAGAAATAGAACTAAAGAGAAAATGTGATGAAAATCTTTTAATTAAATTATGACCTATTCGATGTGTGTGTGTATATATATATATATATATATATATATATATATATATATATACCATTATAAGAGATGCACTATATGTATCAAACAATTATCTTCTAGCATCAACCTTGTATTATTTAACAGTGGAAATAGTTTTGAAACTTTTTTTTTAAAAATAAATAGATGCTCACATGATGTCTTTTAAAGAAGGCTCCTTTTTCAAGAACAAAATATAATTTCCGTTACAGTCATAATGTGAGGATAAAATAGCAACATTGGAAAAATAACATCTTTGAAAGTGCTTGGAAACTAAAGAATTATGTGACATATTTACACTCCTTATCTTCAAAGAGGAAACATAAAAATACTGAAAAATTGTATCAAAAATTAATAAAATATTTCTTGTCGGTTGTTTTTAATGAAACATTTCAAAAAATGATTGCAGCCCAAATGTGTGTTTGTGCATATATGTGCATCTCTCTCATATATATATATATATATATATAAAACTCATGCTAGCATGTAAAGAGCCATTAAATAATTGTGTTGATTGTTTTGTTTTTATGGCATGTCAACACCTTGGTGGGTCATTTATTGCCAACTAAATTTTTATTTATTTATTGCTGGTAATACCTTTTTTCTTTCAACAACTTATTGTTGTTTTTATATAAGTTTTGTGTCTAGTAATACTTTTTTCGAGTATCAAGATTCATTTGGATTTGTTTTTAAGGGCAGGGTCCCCAAGTCTTACCCTGTTATTTAACTCATAACTGGAGGGAAGGGATGGATTAATACCTTTCCCAAGGGTATCAGTGCTTAAGTGAATGCAGAGTATTCAACTGGAATTTGAACTTGACTCAGCAATTTCTCTTTCCGAGCCGATATCCACTGCATCCCAACGCACATTCGTCACTAAACACTTACAGCACCTGGTATTCCCAAGCGGTCACCCATCTTAGTACTGACCAGGCTCAATGTTGTTAACTTTGGTGATCGAGCGAGAACTGGTGTATTCAACGTGATATGGCCGTAACCAATTACTGTGTGTGTGTGTGTGTGTGAAAAAATTTGTTTATTTATTAATCTGACAGATTTTATCACGTTAAACATTATTATAAGTGAATACTTGTGTTTGAGAAGTCACACCATTTATTTATTAAACAGTATATCTATTTATTTTTGTCTGCCATACTAAATATCAGATATTTCTCTCTCATAACATTGCTTGAATATTCAAACTGGTAGGAGAAAATAAATATACTGCTTGACTTCACATGATAAAACTGATCGTCCGAAACCTGATGAATAGAGCGAGAATGTGGTCATAGATAGGACAAGAACAGTGCGGGTTTGTCAAAAACACTGGAACAAGGAACACCATATTTATGATTAGGATGCTATCCGAAAGGGCACTACAAATGAGGAAGGACGTGTACCTATGTTTTTTTGATTATGCGAAGACGTTCGACAGAATACGCCACAAAGAACTGATAGAAATGCTCAGCAACCTCAACATATTTGGGAAAAACACGAGTAATCAAGAATCTCTACTGGCAGCAAACCGCCTGCATACAGACAGATAATAAATTCAGCAGATATACAAAGATAAAAAGGAGCATAAGACAAGGATGTCTTTTCACCGGATCTATTCAATTTGTACAGCAAGATTATTTTGAGGACCCTAGATGTTATGCCAGGATTTGTCATCGGAGGCCACAAAAGGATGCTGCGGATATCATGGACTGAGCATGCAAGCAACGATGAGGTGTTGGAAAGAATGGCAACAAAGAGGAAATTGATACTGAGCATCAGGAAGAGACAACTGAAGTTCCTGGGACACGCAATGAGGAATGAGAGCCTGGAGAACCTGATACTGACTGGTCAGATAGAAGGAAAGAGAGACAGAGGAAGACTGGATAACATATTTGCAGGGCCTGATCAGGTGGTTGACGGAACAGGGGTTGACAGGAGTAACGAGAACAAACATACTAGGAGCCACAAGGGATAGGGAGATGTGGAGAACCATGATCACCTACGTCCTGAAAGGACAGGGCACATAGAAGAAACTACACAAATGATACAATGCTTATAGCAGACACAGAAAGGAAACTACAAGACCTCCTACAGAAGGTAGCTGAAGAGTGACAAGAAAGGATTACAAATAAACTGCAAGAAAACCGAATGCATGGTCATCAGTAAAAAGGGCAGCCCAATATGCCAAATACAGGTGGGGGATACTAGAATCAAGCAAGTACAAAAATTTAAATACCTAGGAATATGGAACGTGCCACACAGACATCCGAAGGCAAATTGGCATGGCGAAGGACGTGTTCCAGAAGCTGAGTAAAGTACTAAAACACAAGAAAATTTCTCTAGAAACAAAGAAGAGAGTGCTAGATTGCTATGTGATGTCAGTTCTTCAATATGGCAGTGAATTCTGGACAATATCATCAAAGATGAGTAAAAAAATTGAAGCAGTGGAAATGTGGTTCTACAGAAGAATGCTGCGGATATCATGGATCGAGCATGTAAGCAATGATGAGGTTTTGGAAATGATGGAAACTAAAAGGAAATTAATACTGAATATCAAGAAGAGATAGCTACAGTTCCTGGGACATGCAATGAGGAAGGAGGGCTTGGAGAATCTGATACTAACAGGCCTGATAGAGGGTATGAGAGACAGGGGAAAATAGCATGTAATATACTTGACTTGAATGGCAGAATGAGAGTTGTGTTGTGTAACAAGAGAAAGTGTGCCAAGAGCCACCAGGGATAGTGAGACGTGGAGGGCTATGATCACCTATGTTCTGAAAGGACAACGTATATTGATTCATAAACAGAGCATCTACTCAATTATGTGTATTCTTTTATAAATAATATCTTTAGGTTTTTATATATAATGTGCATATACACACTCGCACACACATGTGTGATGAGTAAAAAAGCACCATGACGTAATTCACTCTACCAGAAATTTGAAAATATCATGTTGTACTGCTTGGCATTCACACTGGAAATTCTAATATGAATATTTCAGTGTTCAGGTGTCAAAATCTGAGGATAGTGTAGAAAATTTAGAAAGAGTTAGATGAGTCTAATCGTAATTATGAAGGTATGGCATCTTTGGAAAATTCACTATGATTGTTCTGATAAAAGAACTTCCAAATTTGTTGGTAAGAGACTCAACATGGAGACCTACATCAAGTACCTCGAGGAGGTAGTGCATCATTATGCCAAAATGATGGCTGCTAGAAGACCCAATGTCTGGCAACGGAACTCTGCACCATGCCATATAATCAGGAGATCCCATTCATGGCTGTTAGACAATTTCTGTGATCATATTGTGCCTTACAACTGGCCACCTAACTCCCTAGACTATTATGTGTGGGGTGCTGTTGAGCAAGAGACCAACAAAACTCCTTGTAATACCAAAGATGAACTGAAGGCAAGGATTATAGCAGCATACAATAACTTAAACAAGTAGACCATGCAGAAGAGTTGCAGGAGATTCAGAAGTCATCTGGAGGGAGTGGTTAAAGCCAATGCCTTTTTTGTTTTTTTTTTTTGTTTTTTTTTGTTTTAATAAATTTAATCTTTAGTATTTCAAAATATTTTTCTGTAATTTTAGTAAATCTGTTAAAATGAGATTTCAGTATTATTTTCATTTTTGCATAACTTAGATGACAGTTTATCCATCTCATCTTGTGTACATACACACACACACACACATATAAATAAATAAAGCAAAATGTCTGTATGTCCTTTATACAAATCCACAATTTTTATCCAATTCTCACCAAACTTCATACAAATATTCTTTAGGTTTCCAGTCAGGTCATGGGGTATGTATTTTTGGGGGACCCACCCCCCTCTCTCTCTCTCTCTCTATACATATATATATATATATATATATATATATATATATATATATAAAGGCAAGATGTTTTTGTGTGTGTCTATCTGTATGGCCTTTATACAAATCCATACTTTTTATCCTATTCTCACCCAACTTCACACAAATATTCTTAAGGCTTCCAGTCAGGTCATGGGCTACTTATTTTTTCAGATTTTCCCTCGGTGTGTTTTTGTGTGTGTGTGTGTATATATATATATATATATATATATATATATATATATAAAAATAAAAAGCAAGATGTTTTTGTGTGCGTGTCTGTGTGTCCTTTATACAAATTCACAATTTTTATCCGATTCTCACCAAACTTCATACAAATATTCTTTAGGCTTTTGGTCAGGTCATGGGCTACTTATTTTTTCCGATTTTTCCCCCAACATTGAAAACCATGATATCCAATCAGGTCTGATCAAGATCAGGATTTTAGCTCTTTTATTGTGGTTCTTGCTGCAGAATTTTCTCTAACTTCATAAAATTATAGTTTTTAGTTCCAAACATTAGTAGATCTTCTCAGACGACTCATTTCTCTGATATCGGAAATCAATACCCCTGATATTCTATCGAATCTGATCAAAAACTGATATTCAGCCATCAATATCACTCATTTTCTTTGATTTTACTCCCGATAGGCATGATAAGTTTCCATGGACTTACTATATCCTATCGGGTCTGATCAAAATCAGGTTTTCAGCCCTTTATTTTGGTTTTGGCTTTGAGTTTTGCTCTAAGTAGTTATAATTGTAGTTCTTAGTCTCAACCATGATACCATTTGCTCAGAGGACTTATTTAGCCTTCAAAATTCAATTTGTGATGGAAAACTTATTTGACATCGATACTGGAAATCAAAATTTGACTTACATTCATTCATTTTTCTTTCAATCTACGGTTTTGCTTTGACTGGAAACAACTATTGCTTTTTAGTCTATTTAACTTGAATTCCACCTTAACTTTTAAGGTTTTCCATGCATTAATTTTACAGTTTGTAATTCACACATATGGTGCTGTGCAAAACTGTATTCACACATTAACGAGCTTTACGAGTTCTAATCAAATACCAGATTGGCCACATCAGTTGAATTATGCTTGACTAAACTGATTTATTCAAATTACAGCCATCTGATTGGGCATTGCCTTCATATTCACTTTTAACATTTTGTGGAACCCTAATCCTGCACTTTTGTGATTGGTATCTCGCTGTACGTGTCTCAAACTCTGGTCTACAACTTTCAAGGTTGCTTATATGCACATTTTGCTCGTCTGATTTTACTGTAATTCCTTTTAAATGACCAAAGTTGGCCACATAATTACACAAACATCTCTGAGTTCGTTCCTTTTTAAATCCATGCCACCTCAAAAAAAGATGTTTCATTAGGTGCCGAAGCTCTTCGGCATGGGCAAAGAGGGCTACTAAACCTAACGAAAGCCCCTCTGTTAGTTCTATGCAATTGTCACAAAATGCACTGTGTTCAGCAGAATATAGGGCAACTGAAACTTATGATAGGCGTTCCATTAGGTTATCCAGTGATTGCTTCCGTAAAAAGCTTAAGCGCTCCAGGTTGGATGACTCCATACAGGCTGAGATTAATGCTGAAGCTACTGCTGATAGGGCCTCTTTAAGGGCTTCTGAAAGTACAGAGCAGCAACAGTCTCGGTGCTTAACGAACCCCACTACTAAGTTACGTTAACGGGCTGCTGAAAGTGCAGAGCAGCGATGTTTTCAGAGATTAATGGACGCTGCTACTAAGCTACGTAAATGTCCTGCTGAAAGTATAGAATAGCAGAGAGCTTGCAATTTAAGCAACCTTGCCTCAACTTCAGCTTCACTGGCTGCTGAAGCTACTGCTGATAGGGCCTCTTTAAGGGCTTCTGAAAGTACAGAGCAGCAACAGTCTCAGCACTTAACGAACCCCACTGTTAAGTTACGTTAACGGGCTGCTGAAAGTGCAGAGCAGCGATGGATGCTGCTACTAAGGTACGTAAATGTCCTGCTGAAAGTACAGAATAGCAGAGAGCTTGCAATTTAAGCAACCTTGCCTCAACTTCAGCTTCACTGGCTGCCGAAAGTACAGAACAGTTGTCCGCTACACTTGCAAGGGTCGCCTCCTTCGTTGCATCGGACAGAGCATCACATACTCCACAGCAATGGAATGCAATGCTTGAAAACAATAACCGATGTCGGGCAGCTAACTGAGGGATAACCAGTCTCAATAAAACATTTTGGTTAGAACATGCTTTCCACTATGCGTCTTGCATCAACTACACTTAACATGCTGAAATGCAAATTGGCAATATGAGCAACACTTGCAGACGTTGTCAGTGTCACCTTACAAAACCATCTTCTCGCATAGTCAGCTGTACGTTGGCTGCTCATGTGTGGGGAGTAAGAGTGATGTTTTCGCCCTAGCACCGCAAGGTAAAGCAAAAAAATGTAGTTTACACTGAAGTTCTATAGGGTTGCCAACCATTGGAGCGTCTGTCCGGTAACTGGCAATTCCCAGTCCCCCTTAGCCTCTGTCTGTGGGCATCTCATGGCAAGTTTAGGAAAAACCACTATATAAGGAGCAATTCTACCCATAGTCCACAAAGGCATTCCTTCTCTCTCTGTTTCTTTTTATTTTTCATTCCTTCTCTCTGTTTTTTATTTTTCATTCCTTCTCTCTGTTTTTATTTTTCATTCCTTCTCTCTCTCTGTTTTTTATTTTTCATTCCTTCTCTCTCTGTTTTTTATTTTTCATTCCTTCTCTCTCTGTTTTTTATTTTTCATTCCTTCTCTCTGTTTTTTATTTTCATTCCTTCTCTCTCTGTTTTTTATTTTTCATTCTTCTCTCTCTCTGTTTTTTATTTTTCATTCCTTCTCTCTCTGTTTTTTATTTCTATCTTTCTCTCTGTTTTATTTTTCATTCCTTCTCTCTCTCTGTTTTTTATTTTTCATTCCTTCTCTCTCTCTGTTTTTTATTTTTCATTCCTTCTCTCTCTGTTTTTTATTTTTCATTCCTTCTCTCTCTGTTTTATTTTTCTATCTTTCTCTCTCTGTTTTTTATTTTTCATTCCTTCTCTCTCTGTTTTTTATTTTATCTTTCTCTCTCTGTTTTTTTATTTTTCGTCCTTCTCTCTGTTTTTTATTTTTCATTCCTTCTCTCTCTCTGTTTTTTATTTTTCATTCCTTCTCTCTCTGTTTTTTATTTTTTGTCTCTCTCTCTCTCTGTTTTTTATTTTTCATTCCTTCTCTCTCTCTGTTTTTTATTTATCTTTCTCTCTCTCTGTTTTTTATTTTTCATTCCTTCTCTCTCTCTGTTTTTTATTTTCATTCCTTTCTCTCTCTCTGTTTTTTATTTATCTTTCTCTCTCTCTGTTTTTTATTTTTCATTCCTTCTCTCTCTCTGTTTTTTATTTTTCATTCCTTCTCTCTCTCTGTTTTTTATTTTTATCTTTCTCTGTTTTTTATTTTTCATTCCTTCTCTCTCTCTCTGTTTTTTATTTTTCATTCCTTCTCTCTCTCTGTTTTTTATTTTTCATTCCTTCTCTCTGTTTTTTATTTTTCATTCCTTCTCTCTCTCTGTTTTTTATTTTGTATCTTTCTCTCTGTTTTTTATTTTTCATTCCTTCTCTCTGTTTTTTATTTTTCATTCCTCTCTCTCTGTTTTTTATTTTTCTATCTTTCTCTCTCTGTTTTTTATTTTTCATTCTTCTCTGTTTTTTATTTTTCATTCCTTCTCTCTCTCTGTTTTTTATTTTCTATTCCTTCTCTCTCTGTTTTTTATTTTTCATTCCTTCTCTCTCTCTGTTTTTATTTTTCATTCCTCTCTTTCTGTTTTTTATTTTTTCATTCCTTCTCTCTCTGTTTTTTATTTTTCTATCTCTTTCTCTCTGTTTTTTATTTTTCTGTCTTTCTCTCTCTGTTTTTTATTTTCATTCCTTCTCTCTCTCTGTTTTTATTTTCTATCTTTCTCTCTGTTTTTATTTCTATCTTTCTCTCTCTCTGTTTTTTATTTTTCATTCCTTCTCTCTCTGTTTTTTATTTTTCATTCCTTCTCTCTCTGTTTCTTTTTATTTATCTTTCTCTGTTTTTTATTTTTCATTCCTTCTCTCTCTGTTTTTTATTTTTCATTCCTTCTCTCTGTTTTTTATTTTTCATCTCTCTCTCTCTGTTTTTTGTCTTTTTCATTCCTTCTCTCTGTTTTTTATTTTCATTCCTTCTCTCTGTTTTTTATTTTTCATTCTCTCTCTCTCTCTGTTTTTTATTTTTCATTCCTTCTCTGTTTTTTATTTTTCATTCCTTCTCTCTCTCTCTGTTTTTTATTTTTCATTCCTTCTCTCTCTGTTTTTTATTTTTCATTCCTTCTCTCTCTCTGTTTTTTATTTTTCATTCCTTCTCTCTCTGTTTTTTATTTTTCATTCCTTCTCTCTGTTTTTTATTTTTTCATTCCTTCTCTCTCTGTTTTTTATTTTTCATTCCTTCTCTCTCTGTTTTTTATTTTTCATTCCTTTCTTGCTTTATTTTTCATTCCTTCTCTCTGTTTTTTTATTTTCATTCCTTCTCTCTGTTTTTATTTTTCATTCTCTCTCTGTTTTTTGTTTTTCATTCCTTCTCTCTCTGTTTTTTATTTTTCATTCTCTCTCTCTGTTTTTTATTTTTCATTCCTTCTCTCTGTTTTTTATTTTTCATTCCTTCTCTCTGTTTTTTATTTTTCATTCCTTCTCTCTCTCTGTTTTTTATTTTTCATTCCTTCTCTGTTTTTTATTTTCATTCCTTCTCTCTCTGTTTTTTATTTTTCATTCCTTCTCTCTGTTTTTTATTTTTTCATTCCTTCTCCTTTCTTGCTTGCTTTATCTTTCTCTCTCTGTTTTTTATTTTTCATTCCTTCTCTCTCTGTTTTTATTTATCTTTCTCTCTGTTTTTACTCTCTCTCTCTGTTTTTTATTTTTCATTCCTTCTTCTCTGTTTTTTATTTTTCATTCCTTCTCTCTCTGTTTTTTATTTTTCATTCCTTCTCTCTCTGTTTTTTATTTTTCATTCCTTCTCTCTCTCTGTTTTTTATTTTTCATTCCTTCTCTCTCTCTGTTTTTTATTTTTCATTCCTTCTCTCTCTCTGTTTTTTATTTTTCATTCCTTTCTTTCTCTCTGTTTTTTATTTTTCATTCCTTCTCTCTGTTTTTTATTTTTCATTCTCTCTCTCTGTTTTTTATTTTTCATTCCTTCTCTCTCTCTGTTTTTTATTTTTCATTCCTTCTCTCTCTGTTTTTTATTTTTCATTCTTTCTCTCTCTGTTTTTTATTTTTCATTCCTTTCTCTGTTTATTTTTCGTCCTTCTCTTTCTTGTTTTTTATTTTTCATTCCTTCTCTCTGTTTTTTATTTTTCATTCTTTCTCTGTTTTTTATTTTTCATTCCTTCTTTCTCTTTTTCATTCCTTCTCTGTTTTTTATTTTTCATCTCCTTCTCTCTCTGTTTTTATTTTTCATTCCTTCTCTCTCTGTTTTTTATTTTCATTCCTTCTCTCTCTGTTTTTTATTTCCCTATCTTCTTCTGTTTTTTATTTTTCATTCTTTCTCTCTCTGTTTTTTATTTTTCATTCCTTCTCTCTCTCTGTTTTATTTTTCATTCCTTCTCTCTCTGTTTTTTATTTTTCATTCCTTCTCTCTCTGTTTTTTATTTTTCATTCCTTCTCTCTGTTTTTTATTTTTCATTCCTTCTCTCTCTGTTTTTTATTTTTCATTCCTTCTCTCTCTGTTTTTTATTTTTCATTCCTTCTCTCTCTCTGTTTTTTATTTTTCATTCCTTCTCTCTCTGTTTTTTATTTTTCATTCCTTCTCTCTCTGTTTTTTATTTTTCATTCTTTCTCTGTTTTTTATTTTTCATTCCTTCTCTCTCTGTTTTTTATTTTTCATTCCTTCTCTCTGTTTTTTATTTTTCATTCTCTCTCTGTTTTTTATTTTTCATTCCTTCTCTCTGTTTTTTATTTTTCATTCTCTCTCTCTGTTTTTTATTTTTCATTCCTTCTCTCTCTCTGTTTTTTATTTTTCATTCCTTCTCTCTCTCTCTGTTTTTTATTTTCATTCCTTCTCTCTCTCTGTTTTTTATTTTTCATTCCTTCTCTCTCTCTCTGTTTTTTATTTTTCATTCCTTCTCTCTCTGTTTTTTATTTTTCATTCCTTCTCTCTCTCTCTGTTTTTTATTTTTCATTCCTTCTCTCTCTGTTTTTTATTTTTCTGTCTCTTTCTCTCTCTCTGTTTTTTATTTTTCATTCCTTCTCTCTCTCTGTTTTTTATTTTTCATTCCTTCTCTCTCTGTTTCTTGCTTTCATTCCTTCTCTCTCTCTGTTTTTTATTTTTCATTCCTTCTCTCTCTCTGTTTTTTATTTTTCATTCCTTCTGTTTTTTATTTTCATTCTCTCTCTCTCTCTGTTTTTTATTTCTTTCATTCCTTCTCTCTCTGTTTTTTATTTTTCATTCCTTCTCTCTCTCTGTTTTTTATTTTCATTCCTTCTCTCTCTGTTTTTTATTTATTCCTTCTCTCTCTCTGTTTTTTATTTTTTCATTCTCTCTCTGTTTTTTATTTTTCTATCTCCTTCTCTCTCTCTCTGTTTTTTATTTTTCATTCCCTTCTCTCTCTGTTTTTTATTTTTCATTCTCTTTCTCTCTCTCTCTGTTTTTTTATTTTTCATTCTCTCTCTCTCTCTCTGTTTTCTTATTTTTCATTCCTTCTCTCTCTCTCTGTTTTTTATTTTTCATTCCTTCTCTCTCTCTGTTTTTTATTTTGTCTTTCTCTCTCTGTTTTTTATTTTTCATTCCTTCTCTCTCTCTGTTTTTTATTTTTCATTCCTTCTCTCTCTCTCTGTTTTTTATTTTTCATTCCTTCTCTCTCTCTGTTTTTTATTTTCATTCCTTCTCTCTCTGTTTTTTTTCATTCTCTCTCTCTCTGTTTTTTATTTTTCATTCCTTCTCTCTCTCTCTGTTTTTTATTTTTCATTCCTTCTCTCTCTGTTTTTTATTTTTCATTCCTTCTCTCTCTCTGTTTTTTATTTTTCATTCCTTCTCTCTCTCTGTTTTTTATTTTTCATTCCTTCTCTCTCTGTTTTTTATTTTATCCTTCTCTTCTGTTTTTTATTTTTCTATTCCTTCTCTCTCTCTGTTTTTTATTTTTCATTCCTTCTCTCTCTCTGTTTTTTATTTTTCATTCCTTCTCTCTCTCTGTTTTTATTTTCATTCCTTCTCTCTCTCTGTTTTTTATTTTTCATTCCTTCTTTCTCTGTTTTTTATTTTTATCTTTCTCTCTTATTTTTCATTCCTTCTCTCTCTGTTTTTTTATTTTCACTCCTTCTCTCTCTCTCTGTTTTTTATTTTTCATTCCTTCTCTCTGACATTTTTACACTTTTTCTCTGTTTAACTGTTTTTTTTTCTCTCTCTCAAAGATTATTGCTTTCTCTTTATTTAAACATTCTCTCTCTATTTTTTCCTCACTTCTTTTTCCCTATTCTCTTTTTCCCTAATCTTTTATTTCTTTCTTCCTCATCTATTTCTCCTTTCATTCTTGTTTTATTGTGACACACTTCCTCTGATGATTATTTAATTAACTAATGTCTTTTCTAATACCATTCACTTTTAAGCTTCTCATCTTTTCATGCATTTTGCACAAATGTATTATTTCTGATTGTATTTCCTATTCGTTTTATAATTTCACTTTGCTTCTCCATCAATAATGGTTAATTTGCATGTTAACCAGCACATCTTCTCAACCATCTTAACAGAAATTTTAAAATAATAATTTTTCTAAATTTGATAGCTTTACTATAATTTCAAATGTAGTCAAAAGTGCACCGAAAATGATTTTTTTTTTTTTAATTTTTTAATTACAGTCTGCTTTTTGAACTGCATTCTATTTTAGTAGGACTTTAGCACCAGTAAAACTATTTCTCTCCAACCGAGTGCATTCTTTTATATATTTAACCTAAAATTTTATTTTGTTGTCTTTTTTTTATTGATCACTTTTCAGCAATGTGGCATCAGAACTATTTATAAAGTTGTCTTTTTGTTTTATTAAACAAAAAGATAAAGGCTTAATTTTAAATAAATCAAATTTTATGGAGATGTTTGAATAGCTGAATGACTATTGTCGTGGAAAATGGAATTGAAAAGCTGATTTCAAATAACCTACAAGGCTGTTGTGTTCACTTTGAAAGGCATGAACCCGTCTCTTCTTAAACTATGAGTAAATATTAGAACAGACTGAGTTTTCTAGTTTTAAAAGTTTGTTCTTTGTGTTGTGTCAGAATATTTTTCTTGTCGTTCAATCTTGCACATTTACAAATCTACCACCCATCTGTGCATTGAATACTGTTGCCATATCTTGTCAAATGCGCCTACCGTACATCTGTCAATTTTTTTTACAAAATCCAAAGAGTTAGTAAATGAATCAATTCTGACCAGGCATCTCGACTTCAGTCACTTCCACAATGATGTGACATGGCTTCCTTGTCTTTTTTATAAATATTCTCATGAAAACTGCTCTGATGAGTTTATTTTCCTCTCTCTACATGAATTTGAGTTTATTTTCCTCTCTCTACACGAATTTGAGTTTATTTTCCTCTCTCTACACGAATTTGAGTTTATTTTCCTCTCTCTACACGAATTTGAGTTTATTTTCCTCTCTCTACACGAATTTGAGTTTATTTTCCTCTCTCTACACGAATTTGAGTTTATTTTCCTCTCTCTACACGAATTTGAGTTTATTTTCCTCTCTCTACACGAATTTGAGTTTATTTTCCTCTCTCTACACGAATTTGAGTTTATTTTCCTCTCTCTACACGAATTTGAGTTTATTTTCCTCTCTCTACACGAATTTGAGTTTATTTTCCTCTCTCTACACGAATTTGAGTTTATTTTCCTCTCTCTACACGAATTTGAGTTTATTTTCCTCTCTCTACACGAATTTGAGTTTATTTTCCTCTCTCTACACGAATTTGAGTTTATTTTCCTCTCTCTACACGAATTTGAGTTTACTCTCTCAATTTGAGTTTATCTCTCTACACGAATTTGAGTTTATTTTCCTCTCTCTACACGAATTTGAGTTTATCTTTCTTTTCTACAGAATTTGAGTTTATCTCTACACGAATTTGAGTTTATCTCTCTACACGAATTTGAGTTTATCTCTCTACACGAATTTGAGTTTATTTTCCTCTCTCTACACGAATTTGAGTTTATTTTCCTCTCTCTACACGAATTTGAGTTTATTTTCCTCTCTCTACACGAATTTGATTTATTTTCCTCTCTCTACACGAATTTGTTTATCTCTACAACAATTTGAGTTTATTTTCCTCTACACGAATTTGTTTATCTCTACACGAATTTGAAGTTTATTTTCCTCTCTCTACACGAATTTGAAGTTTATTTTCCTCTCTCTACACGAATTTATTTTCCTCTCTCTACACGAATTTATTTTCCTCTCTACGAATTTATCTCTCTACACGAATTTATTTTCCTCTCTCTACACGAATTTATTTTCCTCTCTCTACACGAATTTATTTTCCTCTCTCTACACGAATTTATTTTCCTCTCTCTACACGAATTTATTTTCCTCTCTCTACACGAATTTATTTTCCTCTCTCTACACGAGTTTATTTTCCTCTCTCTACACGAGTTTATTTTCCTCTCTCTACACGAGTTTTCCTCTCTCTACACGAGTTTATTTTCCTCTCTCTACACGAATCTGAGTTTATTTTCCTCTCTCTACACGAATTTAAGTGTGCTACTAGATTGGCAACTAGGTCTCAGTTTTACTGTTGAACTAACAATATTTAACAGTTTCTTTTATCTCCTTCCCAATTTCTTGATTCCCTGATAACTACAACGTTCAAAAATTTAAATACAACATGAATTACCATATCTTTTATCTCCTTGAACCCCTTCCATTTTTTGTCCTTTCCTCAGTCCTCAGTCCTCCCCATTTTCAGTCTTGTTATTCTATTTCACTGTAACCCCCTGTGTTTTTAGTTATATTATTGCTTTGCTTATGGTGAAATGATGAAAAAAAAAATGTTAAGACAGACAGTCAAATAGAGTAAATAATTCTGAATTTATACTGTTGAGGAGGCAACAAGCTTTAATTTTTTTTTTCTTTTATGAGTTATCAACTTCCTTTGTGAATTATTTAAACCTGAAACATTTTGGGTTATAAGAATAATTTTTTTTCAGATACAGTTCATACTAGTTAACCCATATCTGGGAGGAGGAGATGAGTTCATACTTTTCTCAAGACTATTTGTGCATATGTGTATGCAATGAACACTGCTATTCATTATACTGTCCATAAATTCTGAAGCAACAGGAAACCATTCCATTGTTTTTGCCAAGAATAATCCCGTCAATGTACAGTTTAGAAATATTGACGAAAAGGAAGGTGTAGAAAGTGAAGGGACTTAACATTAAAATATTTTTGTAGAAGAGCTCCAACTGACACACACACGGAGACTTCTTTATAAATTAACATGCATATATGCTGACTTCCACTTACAGACACAACCAACATGAGAAAACTATTTAAAAATCCTGAAACTCTCAATATAATCGTCATACCTTAAAGAAATAGGTTTATACCAACATATATACTTTTACAGCTTCTGCTCTGATGAACTTAGCTCACTGTTGCCCCCTATGTATAAATTTACTCAAGCCACAAGATTAGCAACTAGGTCCCACCCTTTTACTGTGAAACCAATAAATTGTAAACACAAATTCTACTCCAGCAGCTTCTTTTCTTGCACTTCCCGCCTGTGGAATTCCCTTTTATTTACTTGCTTCCCCGACAGCTACAAGCACCAAGAATTTAAATGTAAAGCCACTAGTTATCTCCCTATCTAACCTTCATCCTCTCCTATCTCACTAACCTTCATCCTCTCCTCATCTCACTAACCTTCATCCTCTCCTCATATCTCACTAACCTTCATCCTCTCCCTATCTCACTAACCTTCATCCTCTCCCTATCTCACTAACCTTCATCCTCTCCCTATCTCACTAACCTTCATCCTCTCCCTATCTCACTAACCTTCATCCTCCCTTCATTCTCACTAATCCTATCCCCTCCCCTATCTCACTAACCTTCATCCTCTCCCTAGTCTCACTAACCTCTCATCCCTTCTCCCATCTCACTAACCTTCATCCTCTCCTATCTCACTAACCTTCATCCTCTTCCTATCTCACTAACCTTCATCCTCTCCTCATCTTCACTAACCTTCATCCTCTCCCCTTCTCTTCACTAACCTTCATCCTCTCCCTATCTCACTAACCTTCATCCTCTCCCTATCTCACTAACCTTCATCCTCTCCTATCTCACTAACCTTCATCCTCTCCTCATCTCACTAACCTTCATCCTCTCCCTATCTCACTAACCTTCATCCTCTCCCTTATCTCACTAACCTTCATCCTCTCCCTATCTCACTAACCTTCATCCCCTCCCCCTATCTCACTAACCTTCATCCCTTCCCTATCTCACTAACCTTCATCCTCTCCCTATCTCACTAACCTTCATCCTCTCCCTATCTCACTAACCCTCATCCTCTCCCTATCTCACTAACCTTCATCCTCTCCCCTATCTCACTAACCTTCATCCTCTCCCTATCTCACTAACCTTCATCCTCTCCTCACTAACCTTCATCCTCTCCCTATCTCACTAACCTTCATCCTCTCCCTATCTCACTAACCTTCATCCTCTCCCTATCTCACTAACCTTCATCCTCTCCCTATCTCACTAACCTTCATCCTCTCCCTATCTCACTAACCTTCATCCTCTCCCTATCTCACTAACCTTCATCCTCTCCCTATCTCACTAACCTTCATCCTCTCCCTATCTCACTAACCTTCATCCTCTCCCTATCTCACTAACCTTCATCCTCTCCCTATCTCACTAACCTTCATCCTCTCCTATCTCACTAACCTTCATCCTCTCCCTATCTCACTAACCTTCATCCTCTCCCTATCTCACTAACCTTCATCCTCCTCATCTCACTAACCTTCATCCTCTCCCTATCTCACTAACCTTCATCCTCTCCTATCTCACTAACCTTCATCCTCTCCCTATCTCACTAACCTTCATCCTCTCCCTATCTCACTAACCTTCATCCTCTCCCTATCTCACTAACCTTCATCCTCTCCCTATCTCACTAACCTTCATCTCCCTATCTCACTAACCTTCATCCTCTCCTATCTCACTAACCTTCATCCTCTCCCTTATCTCACTAACCTTCATCCTCTCCTATCTCACTAACCTTCATCCTCTCCCTATCTCACTAACCTTCATCCTCTCCCTATCTCACTAACCTTCATCCTCTCCCTATCTCACTAACCTTCATCCTCTCCTATCTCACTAACCTTCATCCTCTCCCTATCTCACTAACCTTCATCCTCTCCTGCTCTAACCTTCATCCTCTCCCTATCTCACTAACCTTCATCCTCTCCCTATCTCACTAACCTTCATCCTCTCCCCTATCTCACTAACCTTCATCCTCTCCCTATCTCACTAACCTTCATCCTCTCCCTATCTCACTAACCTTCATCCTCTCCCTATCTCACTAACCTTCATCCTCTCCCTATCTCACTAACCTTCATCCCTCTCCCATCTCACTAACCTTCATCCTCTCCTCGTCTCACTAACCTTCATCCTCTCCCTATCTCACTAACCTTCATCCTCTCCCTATCTCACTAACCTTCATCCTCTCCCTATCTCACTAACCTTCATCCTCTCCCTATCTCACTAACCTTCATCCTCTCCCTATCTCACTAACCTTCATCCTCTCCCTATCTCACTAACCTTCATCCTCTCCCTATCTCACTAACCTTCATCCTCTCCCTATCTCACTAACCTTCATCCTCTCCCTATCTCACTAACCTTCATCCTCTCCCTATCTCACTAACCTTCATCCTCTCCTATCTCACCAACCTTCATCCTTCTCCTATCTCACTAACCTTCATCCTCTCCCTATCTCACCAACCTTCATCCTCTCCCTATCTCACTAACCTTCATCCTCTCCCTATCTCACTAACTCATCCTCCTATCTCACTAACCTTCATCCTCTCCCTATCTCACTAACCTTCATCCTCTCCCTATCTCACTAACCTTCATCCTCTCCCTATCTCACTAACCTTCATCCTCTCCCCATCTCACTAACCTTCATCCTCTCCCTATCTCACTAACCTTCATCCTCTCCCTATCTCACTAACCTTCATCCTCTCCCTATCTCACTAACCTTCATCCTCTCATCCTTACCAACCTTCATCCTCTCCTATCTCACTAACCTTCATCCTCTCCTATCTCACTAACCTTCATCCTCTCCCTATCTCACTAACCTTCATCCTCTCCATCTCACTAACCTTCATCCTCTCCCTATCTCACTAACCTTCATCCTCTCCTCATCTCACTAACCTTCATCCTCTCCCTATCTCACTAACCTTCATCCAATCCACTCTAATCAGTATTCTCATCCTTTTCTTACCCTCTTCATGACACCCCCTATAATCTGCTACTCTTTCTCATAACTTTTCTTCTATGTAACCCCTTGCAAAACAGTGGCAGTCAAATGCCTTACTTGGCACAATATGATTATATCAAAAAAAGTATAACACCTACAATAGATCTTGTACATACTCAGTCAATGAAGTGCCATATATGATAGACTCTTTGGTGATCATGACAGTCCTGGGTATGATGGTAAACTGCATCTAGCAGCAAGGCCTCTGTTTGGGAGGTTGTGAAGAGCATGGAACCACCTCTTAATTGCTGTTGTTACCAGGTCCATCCTGACCTGGAGTAGTAGCACCTGTTAGGGTCCCAGCTATGGGCAAATAGTTAACTCCCAAACTTGGATCAAAACACTATGAAAGTATAAAAATACACTTCTATAGAAATATATATATATATATAAAATAGAATTTTATTGAAAAATATACATTTTTGAATGAAAAATATTACCAATAATACATTTTTAAAGATAAAAAAAATTACCATTACACATTTTTGAAGAAAAAACAAAAATTATTGCCATCATATATTTTTCAAGGAAAAAAAATTATTATTAATTGTTACAATGGTTTATAAAAGTATATTGGTGATATGATGCTTTTATAAACCATTGTGATAACAAAATTACAATATTAAGCTCTAATCTGTATTGAGCACTCTTCATAAAATTAAATGCTTAAACAGTGGGTTTTAATCTACATGTCTTTTCACTTTTTTATTTTATTATATATATAATAAAACATGGTTACCTTGAAAGTATAAAATTATGTGCAAAGTATCTGTAGTTGAAGGCATGTAATGGCATTCAAAATACATTTAGATTTTGGCATTAAATAAGTCAGGTTGATATGCCACTAAACAAAATCAACCAAACTGACCAATCTCATACACACATGAGTGGAAGCTTGATATTAACTTTTTAAGGCTGGTAGCATACAAACATGCTTACAAGTTTAACATGCTTACAGTTCAGGAGTTTCTGAATACAGCAGTGTATTTTAATACAAACTGTTAGGCACTCGGAAAATTATAACTTTGTTAAAGTTGTATATTACCAAGACCATATCTTATAACCAATAATACCAAGGAGACTATATTTAGTATCATTTCAAAGAGAAATGAATTAAATTTCATATAAAATCAACTATTTGCTGCCATATAGGAGGAAAGATATCACGTAAAAAGAGACAGGGTGGGGAACTAGTATGTAATGGGCTTGAGCAGGTGAATGGAATAGTGGGGTCTGGGAGAGATACCAAGAGGAAAAATATTAAGAGTGACAAGGAATAGTGGAAAGTCATGATTGCCTATGTCCTGAAAGGACCCATAAAGAAGTGATTGTGAATTCAATTTCAAGATTGGGTAGTGTGGACTTGCAGTTAGTGGAACTGGGCATGCTATAACTTTACAGTACTAAGTAAAAATAAGAACTAGAACATAGCCCTAGACATGAGCAGTAGAATGAGAACAGTTTACCTCCATAGATTAAATGAAGGGTTCAGTTGGGAATTCCCTGTAGGTTATCCAAATTTATATATACTTGAGGGAGGTTGGAAGACACAATGATCCAAACATAAAAACAATGAGGACAATAGTTAAAATACTCTTTTCTTTGCTTTTGAATTGCATTAGAACAAGGCAAAAATATATATATATATATATATATTATTTCTCTTGTCATGCTCATAGAGAGAGAGAGAGAGAGACAATAGTGAGGCAGCATTGGCTCAGTTCATTCTTTTTACTAATAGTTATTAAAACTCTTGCCACATGTTTGCTCCTTAACAGTGCCTTGTTTTTTTTCTTTTTTTGCAATAATTATGACTTTTAGTAGTGAAGAAATATGTGTACATATAATGGTACAAGATTTTATTATGGTGCTGAAGACGAGAAGTTTTTTTTTTTGTTTTTGTTTGTTTTTTAATCATTTCACCCCGAGCAAGGCGGAAACGCCACTGATGTGCAGGGGGCTACATAAATGTATAAAGATTAATTAGAAAAGAGTGAGGAGTACAAGCTAGTTAGAAAGGAACAATAGAAAGCTGAGAAAGCAGGTGCGATGTCAGATACATAGGTGGAGAGAAAGGGAAGGTTATAGAGGGGAGGAGAGAGAGCTAGAGGCCAGTGATTAGTAGATGAGTATTAACTTTGCATTTTTTTTACTATTATCGCTTATGCCAAATTTTAAAACAAAAACACCAGTCGACCAGTTTTGTCCCTTCTCATCAGAACTGTAAACAGAGGAATAGTTATGTAGACCAAATCTGTTATGGGTGACATGAATGAATGGAAGGGGAAATTTTTTTTTTTAATTTTACTAAAAGTTATTACATCTGAAGATGCTAGAGATTCAGCAGAGCAAGCCCAAGCAAACTCTGTTTGCAAATAGAGGGCTGCCTAGACCTAATAAACAGCGTCTCCAACATTTTCAGATAGAACAAGTGTTATCTGGCCAAAACAAAAAAACAGTCCACACTAAAATCCGCAGCGCAATTCTGATTATTTATCAAATATTCCGCAATGAAAGACCCGTATACATTTCGAATGATATCACTAGATGAAAAATTCTTATTGAGTATTTTAGCAGGTACATGTTGTTTAATCCTAACATCCAAAAGTTGTGTCGTTCTACCTATATAACTCCAAAACTACATTTAAAATGGTAAATAACAGAATTAATATGATAGAGGGTAGAACATCTTTTTGCATAGATGGAAGGACATGTTTAGTTTTAAGCACAACACATATGTTAGCTGCATAATAACACTTATGTGAACTTAATGAAATTCGCTTGGTAAAGGTCTCACTAACCCTGCCCAACCACAGTATATGGAGATAGACTGAACATTTTCCAACCATTGCAGGTTTAATTTTGTTAAATTCAGCAATTTTATCTAAGATAACAGAATGAACAATGTCTGATGGATAACCATTGTTAACAAAGATACTAGTTATACAATTAATATCATCTTTCAAGGTGTCATCTGAACAAATCCTTAGCACCCTATGGGTCAGTCTTAATCAAATTAATTGTTTGTTGTTTCGAACAAAAGGAATCCCATGAAGTGTAAAGACCCATAAAAGTAGGCTTCCTATAAACTGAATAAAAAAATAAGGTGTTCTATGAACCAGAACATCTAAGAAGGGCAAAAGACAATTGATCTTCTTATCTACTGTAAATTTAAGGGTAGGATGAATACCATTGAGTAGGGAGAAGAATTGGTCAACCTCCGATTCATTGTTGAAAACATAAAAAGTGTCATCAACATAATGGAAGATATTAGCCAAAACAAGGTACAAAGGGGAACCCATTGCTATGCCATCAATCTGACGATACATAATATTGTCAAAACTGAAATCGATAGACATGGTGGCAAATTTCATGAGTTTAACGAAAACATTTTCGGGTATTGTCAGGAGTGAAGTGACTATGATTTATTGGAGTAGATAGACTAAACTATTGCCCGGTTCACACTCTACCCACATCTATTGAACAGGTGAAGAGGCTCATCCCTTGTTTCCTGTTTAGGATGCGGTTTCCGGTTTTCTCTTTTCCAATCTTTTCACTCTTCTTTTTTTCTTTTTTTTTTCAATTGGAGTAGATAGACTAAACTATCACCCGGTTCACACTCCACCCACGTCTATTGAACTGGTGAAGAGGCTCATCCCTTGTTCTCTGTTTAGGATGTGGTTTCCGGCTTTCTTTTTTCCAATCTTTTCACTCTTGCGTAGCCCCCTGCGCATCAGTGGTGTTATCGCCTTGCTTGGGGTGATATGATTTAAAAAAAAAAAAAAAAAATATAGCAAATCACTAGAAATATCAATAGTCTCTAACCAAGAAACACGTGAAGAGGCTGCATATGTTAAAAGAACACATAAATCCATCACAATTCTGAATAAATTGAGAAAAGAAAAGGAATCTTCAATACAGAATGAACTATAATGCGGCAAAACTGGTTGCAACATTATAGCCAGCCACTTTGCGACTTTATGTTGCAATGACTTAATCATAGAAAGTATGGGTCTTAGCAGGACACCCTCTTCATGAATCTTGGGTAATCTATAAAGACGGGGACAAATGGAGCCAGATGGCCTTAATTCCTAAGGCATTTCAGAGGAAAAAACACCACTTTTTACCCATTTGACAAGACATTTCTGAAATCAAATTTCAGAGGTCAGAGTATGATCATGGGTGTCAATGGAACCAAGATATTGAAACTTGGAAGGATCATTAAGTATAGTTAACATTTTGTTAATGTAATCTTGGCGGTCTTTATAGACCGCCAAGATTACATTATCCAGTTTTGTGATAATCAAGGAGTGGTTATTAAAGGATTTAATGATCATGGTGTTTGCTTCTCCATTTCAATTCAGAGGAAGAAATAGGAGAACCAGCATAAAAATGCTGAAGTCTAGGCCATGGGCCAAAATAGCACTATCAATCTCTGAAGGACAATAAGGAAAATTGACAACATTCTTTTGAAGCAAAATCTCTTAGAAATAAGATATTTTAACTTTGGCCAGATCACACTTATTGTTCCATCTGAAGGTGTTGGAGACACTGTCTATCAGGTCTAGGCAGCCCTCTCTTTGTAAACAAAGTGAGTGTTTGCTTGTGCTTGTTCAGCTGAATCTCTAGCATCTTCAGATGTTATAATTTCTAGTAAAATCACCCCCCCTCCATTCATTCATGTAAGCCATAACAGATTTACTTTTCATAATTTTTCCCCTTTACAGTTCTGATGAGAGGAGACAAAACCAGTTGACTGGTATTTTTGTTGTTAAATTTGGCATGGCCAATCATAGTAAAAAAAATCTTGTCTTTAGTGGCATTATGAAAATATATATATATAGTTTGCTTAGTATTATTTTGCCTTTTTTTAATGCAGCTCAAAAGCAAAGTGAGTTTAAAGCAAAAATAATACTAAGTAGATTATATATATATATATATATATATATATAATGTCTGCTTAGTATTATTTTGCCTTGTTCTTTTCCTTCCTCTTATTAATATTGTTTATTGAGGATCTTTGCCAATTCAGCTTGCTTGTTGAGAGTTTTGTCTATTAATAATTTTGTAAATTATAGTGAAACATGGGCTGTTTTTCCAAAAAAAACTTCAAGAACTTCATGAAATATGATATAAAACTTATCTTTTCTACTTTATTTATGTTAATTGTCTACAAACAGAGTAGTTGAAAATGTATGATAATTGATAGTTGGTAAATTCTGGTAACAAGTATATTTCAACCAATATAGTAATCAAAAATTGACACCAAAAGATAGCTGAAGAGCCAAAATTTTGTCTTTAATAAATAACCAAGATAAAACAATAGTTTGAATAAATCAATGTTTCATTTTTCAAGCTTTATCTACAAAGGCATTTCAAAATGGTGAGCAGTATTATTTTTTAAGTCTCATTTTTATTAACTGAAGCATTGTCAACTATTATTATTAATTTTGATTCTTACTTTCTTAATTTTTAATTGCTTTTTATCGCATCTTTTACTCAGGTGACCAATTTAAAGCAGTGAATAGACAGTGCACAGTTAGAAATAAAAGATATTAGATGAAACAATGTCAACAATTATTATTGATTTGGATTTAATTTCATCTTAAATTTTAGTTGCTATTTATTATAACTTTTACTCAGGCTGCAAATTGGTGGCAATGAGTAGACTGCACAAGATCAGAAATAAAGGTTATTAGATAAAACATTATCAACCAGTATTATTAATTCCAACTAGTAATTAAGTTTGTTTTTTGTTTCTTTTGTTTTTTTTTTTTTATCCTAAATTCATTCACTGTCAGTCTGGCAGAGAGCTTATCTTTTACTTCAAATCTTGTACTGTCTACTCATTGCTGTAGGTTGACAGCCTGGGTAAAAATTTCAGTAAAAGCTAAAGATAAAATTAATAATGATTGTCAATAATTTATCTCATAAAATCAATGAATTTTAACCTACTGCTTTTGTTAACTTTTGTCTTTATTTTTAATTCTGTATCCTTTCAGGATGTAGGTGATCATGGCTCTCTAAAAATTATTTATTACTCATGACTTGCCATAACATTTTTTTTTATGAAAGATAGTTGAGTAGTTTCTTATCGATTTTTCCATAGTTTGAAATTCAGTTTTTTTAGACTGACTGCCAGTCATTGCTAGGAATTTCAGTCTACTTTGCTATTATATTCATAGTTGGTAAAGAAAGAGCTGGATTTATACCTTTTCCAAGGACATTTGTGCAAGATTGAATGCATCAGATTAGGTCAGAATTTATACTCTGCTCTCTGATATAGCAACTACACATAAGTCCACGACACATAGCAACTACACATAAGTCCACGACACATAGCAACTACACATGAGTCCACGACACATAGCAACTACACATGAGTCCACGACACATAGCAACTACACATGAGTCCACGACACATAGCAACTACACATGAGTCCACGACACATAGCAACTACACATGAGTCCACGACACATAGCAACTACACATGAGTCCACGACACATAGCAACTACACATGAGTCCACGACACATAGCAACTACACATGAGTCCACGACACATAGCAACTACACATGAGTCCACGACACATAGCAACTACACATGAGTCCACGACACATAGCAACTACACATGAGTCCAAAGTCCACTACACATGAGTCCAAAGTCCACTACACATGAGTCCAAAGTCCACTACACATGAGTCCAAAGTCCACTACACATGAGTCCAAAGTCCACTACACATGAGTCCAAAGTCCACTACACATACATTGTATTTATGTTCAGTTTCTCTAATTGGATTGTTCACCTATATTGCATATGATTCATTATTGTACATAATTAGGTTACAATAAAATGTGTATTTTATATGAATAATATTTTATGAAAATTGAGATGTAGTAAAATGTGTGTTATCATAGATTGTAAAAAGGGAGACCTTTGTGCACTGGCCCTGCATAGATTGATAGCCCAAGTAAAAGTTGCAATAATTTAATCATAGATAAAATTAATTCTTTTAATTTATCTATTAACCATCACAGATAATCGCTCCTACCCCCTATTAGCATGGGTCAGTCTAGTCTCCCTGAAAGCAAAGCACTGCACCTACTTCGGTTAACTCTCACAACAGACCTCAAGTGGAATGACTATATAGAATCCATAGCTAAATCCACTGCTAAGAATGTCGGTTCACTGTGTAGGACCAGAAGGTTTTTCCTGTCTGAAACAATCCTGCACATATATATATCTACCATCTGCCTGTACATTGAATACTGCTGCCATATCTGGTCAGGTGCTCTTGCTATCCACCTAGGTGTCCTTGACAAAATCCAGCAAAGAATCTGTAATATGATCGATCCCAACTTGGCAGCTCAAATACAGTCACTTTCTTACCGGCGCAATGTGGCTTCCCCATGTCTCTTCTACAAATACTTTTATGGCTTCTGCTTCGATGAACTTAGCTCACTGGTGCCTCCTATATATGAATTTACTCGAGCCACAAGATTAGCAACTAGGTCTCACCCTTTTACTGTGAAACCAAGAAAATGTAAATGCAAATTCTACTCCAGCAGCTTCTTTTCTCTCACTTCCCGCCTCCCGTTTACTTGCTTCCCCGACAGTTACAATCTCTAAGAATTTAAATGTAAAGTCAATAGTCATCTCCTATCTCACTAACCTGCATCCTCTCTCTCTCATGCTCCTTTCTTTTTCCACCCCACTCTCATCAGTATTCTCATCCTTCTGTTACCCACTTCCTGACACTCCCCCCATAACCTGTCACTCTTTTTCACAACTTTCCTCCTATGTAACCCTTTGCAAAACAGTGGCAGTAAAATGCCTTGCTTAAGACGATATGATTATAAAAAGGAAAAAATGAAAGTAAGTGCTTGTCAAAATGTCAGACATGTTGGTTGTTAAATACTTATATTAGAATTTAAGTTTTGATCTGATTTATTAAGAAATAGTATAGATTTGAATTTTGACTAATTAATTCATGGATCTATGGGTAATAAGGTAACTGCTGATAATAGTTAATATAGGAAGATTCATACATAGTACAGTGTTTTACATAGACTTAAAGAATCATCTGATGTCAGTATATGATGTATAGGTAACATAATGATTAACGATGTAGAAAATAGATTTGGCAAGCTGAGTTCAAGTTCATTCTAGTCTGCTATATTCACTGTGCACTAATATCGCAAGTGAAAGGTATGAATCCATTTTTTTCCTCTGCTAGTTAGAGCATGGTAGATCGAGTTTAGGTGGCAGCCAGCCAAGAAGAAAAGCAATTCTGAATCTAAATCCCTGGTGAAGGCAGCAAAATTCACTCCGATATATTTCCAAAGAATTATATGAAAAACTATAATCGTCTACATTCTGAAGGAACATGATGTTAAAAAGAAAACAAAAAAACTGAAATGTATATTTTTGTGTGTAATGTTTGCAAATTTCAAAATTTGCTGCTAGGAAGACAGTAACTATACCTTTTCGACTTCAAGATGGACTTCTTTTCAGGGGAAAAAAAATTAATCAACTCCAAAATGGATTAATCAATTACAAAATGAGAAATAATCAACTTCAAATTAAGAACTAATATAATATTAATAAATTTAATATTTATTTTCTATTTTTACTTAAAAGGGATATAAAAAAATATAAACGTTCCTAAGAAATTTATTTAAAAGATTACATCATTTAAGTTAATTACAGAGGCAAATAATCTCTGTATTTCAGATATGAAGTTAGTGCAAGTCTCAGGGAAAATATTATTAATTGCCTCGGAGATCATCGCTTCTAACTTGCTGAGGCGGAATTCTTTAGTAGTTAAAGATCTTTGGCCATCACCTCTTAAAATCCCAACAATTGAGTCTGACATACTTCTTTTTACGTCAGCTTTAATGACTGACCAAACTTTTTCAATGGGGTTTAACATCGGACTAAAAGGGGGCAAGTCTGAAAATTTAGTGTTGCCTAAATTCATCCTCCTCCACAAATTTTTCAATTGAAGTATGGCAAGGAGCGTTATCAATAACTAAGACAACTCCCATTTCATAAATTTCATTTGCCTTTCTAAGGCACTACCTGGTCCATTCTTTTTTGCATCCTCTTTTTTGAAAGAACTTCTTTTAATTTTATGATGAGTTAATCCATTATTACTAATACATCCAGCTATGACTGTAGTGCACCTCATTCCTTTTTTTAGAGCGACCTTCTCTTCTTGGAATATGGAGATTAAAATTGGTTTCATCCATATAAAGAATTGGCACACTTTGGGACTGAAATTCTGATAAAGCTACTGCGTAATCCTTACGTTTCTCCTTATTGACATTATTATTGGCAGCTTCTGGTTCATAATGAACCGCTTTTAAAGTAAAGGCCATGGAGTCCAAGTGCTTCCTTATGCATTCTTTTGTCACATGAACCTCATACTTTTCGACCAACTTATTTACAATGTCTTGAAGTGTGAACCTAGGAGAGTTTTCAATTAATTTGGCCATAAAATACTTATGCTCTTGTGTAATTTTATATTTTCTTGCACCTCCCCTAGAGTCACTCTTATCAGCACCCTGGTCTAACCTACGGAACGCTGTTGGTGGAGGCATACTAATTGTTCTTTCCAGGTCTTTCCAATTTCCTGCTGCAGCATATGCAGCTAAGATCTGGGCCATTTTTTTTTTTTTTTTTTTTTTTTTTTTTACCAGCTACAGTTTTCTTAAAGTAAGTCCTCTTTGGAGCTGTTCCTAATTTTTGTAGAGGCTTCTCCAGCATCATCAATCATTTTTGCTCATACGGGACTTTTTCCGCCTACTTTTACTGTAGGCTCACCCAATGCTTTCTTGGCCTTTAAGTTGTTTATATTTTAGTTCTTTCTTCATCTATATAATGAAGACAAACAGTCAATTTCTTTACTCATGGGGTAAATTAATTGAAAAAATAATTTTCAATTTACCAAAAAAATTTACCAAAAAAATTTACCAAAAAAATCTCAATTTGAAGTTGTTTATTCTTATTTTGAAGTTGATTGTTTTTAGGTTTTTGATATTTTCTCAATTTGGAGTTGATTGATCTTTTTACTTGAAAATACTTCTACTGGCAATTCATTCACACTGGAGTTTAACTGTACCATCCAAAATGGTGGTAATATTTTGCAATTGTATTAGTTATATTTTCTGCATGAGTAATTTAAAACTATACACTTATATCTATGATTGCATGTAAGAAAGAATTCTAACTTTTAATTCATTAAAAGATAAATTTTCAAAGAAAAATAACACAAAATGAAAGAAATATATTGGCTGTTTGATTTCACCTATTGACTAATCAGATATTTGCATTCTGACATTAGAATAATGCTTCCTGTTATCAGAACATTTTATTAGTAAAAAGAGATATCAATTTGTGTGACTAATAAATATGTATAGTTACTAATATTTAGTATTTTTTTTTAACATGATGTCCTTTAAGTCACTTCCTATATTTTTCAGCAAACTTTAACCTTTGTGTACCCCACCCCAAATGGTGTGTAAAAAGGATAGTTTTTCTCTTGACACCAATTTTACTCACGATGGTCAGCAACCTTGTCTGGCTTGATCAATTGTGACTAGTGAGTTCGATTCTCACTGGGTGCTCCATATTTTCAGCCTAGTGTCACATCTAAACTATGCTTAATAAATGCCTATAAAAAATATGTGAACAAAGCAGTGTGATATTTGTTTACTTTTTATAAAGAAAAATTTGAAAAAAAAAAACTTAAAAAATGACAAAAATATTGAAATGTGTAAGTGGTTTCTTGTTGCTTTCTCCACAATTTGGAATTCAGAAGTTTTCTTCTCATTCAAGACTAGAGATCCCAATTTACTCTAGACCAGTTCATGCCTTTCTGAACGGCATTTGTGTGAATGTAAATGCAATAAACTAGCTTGGAATTTTAACTTGGTTTGTTGGTTCCAATTGTTATTCTGATAGTCATTACTCTACCTGCACAGCTTCATGGCTAAGCTAATTATAATACTGATGACAGTAAACTTTGCTGATTTAGATGAGAAGAAACTTCTAGATTCCCTGACACGTTTATTTCATCTGTTACTTGAACCAAAAACTCATAGGTAGATGTTTAAATCTACAGTTGATGAGTAGCAGGGATGAAAATCAAGTCTATATTAAGTTACACAGGTGTATTTTTGCTGTTTTCTAAGAGGATGATAATTAATTCCATTTTCATAAAAGGAAGTAGTTTATAAAATGGGTATCTGTATTTTCAAATATTAAATTTCTGACTTACTTGATTTGGTCATATGCACAATAGGATTTAGCAGTTGGGAAATAACAAAATTCTTCCTTCTGAGGTTCATTAAATCAAGGGAATAATTTTTAGTACTGAGCAGTTTGTTTTGTTCTACCTAAGTTGCTCAAACCCCAATTACTTTTGGCAGTAAATCTTCAGGTATCAGTTTCAAAAGTTATTACTGTTGCTGATCTCATTTCTGTTTTAGCATTTTTTAATTGGTATTAGGTTTATGCAAAAAATTTTCAGTGAAGACATTATTTTAAAACAGTGGATTCAACGTATAGTTTTCAATATAGTGCTGGAATTTTTTTCTTCTTACATCTAAAAAAAGAAAAAAATTACGATGAAATAATAAATATAATAATGATAAAATCAAACAGTAAAGTAATGATAAAATTATAAATAAATGATAAAATTATAAATAAGTGATAAAATTATAAATATAATAAAAATGAATTTAATAAAACTATGATATAAAAATAAATATACAAATAAGAAAAAATGTAATAAAAAGAAAATAGTAATTAGATAAATGAAATGCTGTACTAAAAAATACCTTTTTTATATATGGTGTAATAGTAAGCTTGTCTTGCTTGAATTGTTACAATTGAGTAGTGAGTTTGATCCTCAATGGATGCGTCATGCTTTTGGCCTTGTACTGTATCTAAGCACAGAGCTTAGGAGATCCCTATATGGACTGTAAAAGAAGTGTGCTGAAAAGTCATCAGCTTTACCAGGGTCTCCTAAAACACTGAATTTTAGTTAGATTTTGAAAAAGAACTTGTAAGGTGTTAAAAAAGTTCACAATACATTCTTCAGTAAGGCCAGAAAATGGATCATTTAAAACATTTTGGTAACAGAAAAGCCAAAAAGAATTCCAAAAAGAATGTGATGAATACTCTGAATAACTCTTCTCAAAATTACAGTTACATTAAAAATAGAAATAGTAACTCCAAGGGAAATACGTGTAGAAAGTCTGTATATGATTACCTAATTGGAGTAGACAGACTAAACCAATTGGAGTAGATAGACTAAACTATCACCCGGTTCACACTCCACCCACATCTATTGAACAGGTGAAGAGGCTCATCCCTTGTTCCCTGTTTAGGATGTGGTTTCCGGCTTTCTCTTTTTCATTCTTTTTACCCTTACGTAGCCCCCTGCGCATCAGTGGCGTTATTGCCTTGCTTGGGGTGATATGATTAAAAAAAAGAAAAAAAAGTACAATGAATTAATGTTTGAGAAGGCGGGAAAGATGTTTTAAAAGGAATAACCAGGGGATTGGGGTGGTTAGGAAGAAAAGATTGGAGGGATGCAAAGGAAGTGTGAGAGATAAGAAAAACAAGAAATCCTTGACTTGGAGATGTATACTTATGTTTTGGATTAAACTTATCAGTTTTAATCATAAATAATTTCTGTTTTGAGGGGTCAATTGTAACAAATGTATCAGTTCCTTAAGTAATAATAGGTGAAAAAAATGAGTTATGTTCAAAGCAAAATATCCACAATTGGCCCCAAAAGCTGAGCTTAATGGAAGAAAAGTAACCTTTTGTGTAGGATCATCAATGTTTTATTCACTTAGAGCTCTTAAAACTCAATGAAACAGTAAATGTATATTTACATATCTAGCGGCATTTGGAGTGTGGTCATAAAAGTTTGGCCAGAAAGTTCCCTGTTATTCTAGATGACAACATATAGCAAGAACTGAGGTATAAAATTTTGAGCTCAGTTGGTCTGTTCTACCTCACCAATCATATTCGTCTAACCTTGTGCGGACCAATTTATTTCTGGTTATGACGATAAACAACATCTGGCAACAAAACCTCTGATCAGGAGGTTTTGCGGAACATGGAACCACCTCTAAGTTGGTGTTGTTCCCAGGTCTACTTTGACCCAGTGTAGTAGCACCTGTTAGGGCCCCAACTATGGGCCAACAGTGACGCCTCTCCCTGAAAAAAAAAAAAAGAAAAAAACACTATGAAGGTATAAAATCAAATTTTTTATAATAAAATTACCACAAATTCATATTTATAGAAAAATGACTGTCTATATATATATATATATATATATATATATATATATATATATATAGACAGTCATTTTACATAATATACTTTCTCTTCTGTTCAATATGTACAAATAGTGGATATATTGGTGAATCATCAACCGGGACACACATTAGAAAACTGCTCATGTTTACTAATAGATTCTGATTTTAGTTCTACATACTCACGCAGAAAGAAAGAAAAATACTGGATTTTAAAATTAAATACACACAGGCTAGGGTTAAATAGGGACTTAGGTGTTTTGAATCTTTATAAATATTACAATAGTTAAACATTTTTTAGATACACTTTAAAAAATTTTCTTTAAAACAACATTTATAAGTATTATTAAAGATGGGTTTATGTTTACAAATATTAAAAAAAATCTGTCGCTTTCTGCTTCATGTGATGTAAACAATCTCTCGGATGAACACTTATCGCGGAAACGTTTCTAATTTAAATTTTAAAATCATTTGTTTCTGATGAAAGGCCGAGGACGGTCTGAAATATCAAATATAATAATAGAAATAAATAAATACTGTCAAAAAAATCCATTTTTAAGCTTACAACTTTTCTGGTAGTTTTTCCTATATATATATATATATATATATATATATATATATATATATATATATTTGTCTGTAGTTGAAGGCATACAATCGTGTTCCAAATATTTAGATTTTGGTATGAAATAGCTTACAGATGTTGATACACCACTAAACAAAATCAAACAACCAACATAAAAAAAAACTCTTTCAAGATATTCATCCATGTAATATCCTACAATTTCTTAAACTGTATTCCAAAATATAACTTCAGTAAAACAGCATAAAACATACATGTCACCTCGTGTGATTATATCCATGCAAACATGTATGCACAAAAACTGAGTATTACCTACCATGTATTCAATTGTGAAAGCAGAATAACGCAACATATATTTTTATTTGTTCAAAACTCCAAGAAAATTAATTTTGGCGTTAAATGACCCATAAGGAGTTGATAAGCCATTAAAAAAACAAAAGAAAGCAACCAATTATTACCTTTTCAATAACTGCAAAATGCTTTGATATGGAAACTTTCTTTAATGAAAACCAAGTAATTGAAAATTTTTTCACATCAAAACCTGCAGAATTTTATTCAAAATTTATCAAAGAGCTTTTTGACGAAGTGACAACACATTATAGCAAATAATAGGGAATATGTAATTGAATTTTATTTTTAGAAGAATAAATTTGATAAACAAAAGTGGAAGTTATTTATGATCTAAACTAATAAATGATGTTTATCATCATAAATGTTTCAGAATGGCTCATCTATTAAAGATTTCTTCAAAAACTATTCATGATAAGTTTCAGGCATTAATGATCTCGTCAATGTCTTATCCCCGAACTGTTTCAATTGTATGCAGCACAGGCTATGTCCAATTATCCTGTCTGTCCTTTCCATTAGATTAACACTGTGTGTTGCTAAGAGTTCACATAGTGCTATGTACAGCAAATTGTGTGGGTGCCATCAGGTTTCCAGAAATGGGAGAAGGACCCATCTCATCCAGCTGTTACTTGTTGGTGGCTCTCCTAATAGAATGAGTAGGTGGCCATCATTTAAGAGAGATACTTTAAAAAGTCCTTTTAGTAAAAAAAAGATATGATTTGTTCAAGTTTTAATTGAATCATCTGTGTTCATTCCCACATGTGCCAATCTCTTTACCAAGGAGAAATGAAAAATGTATAATAACTTATATAATGCTCTGTGAATTAATGAGTTTCTCATCAAAGAAACTCAGATGAAGAATACTTCACAACCAACCTTACTAATTTGATTCTAAATGGAACTGTTTTTGGTAGGCTTGAGATGATCTGATTAGTTGTAACTGTTCTTGTCAGTTTATTGAACTAAGGTGGCTTCCTGGGGAATATAAATGTGTATATGTATGCTATTACATAGACTTATCTGTATGATTTATTCTATCCTATGGAAGGAATTCAGACTAAAATGATGTCTTTTGCTGATTGTATCTAATCTAAATCTAAACTTATTTATAAATGGAACTTTGTCTGTGTGTGTGTCTGTGTCCGTTGCCTATAGACTCTGAAATGGCCAAACTGATTTTCTTGAAAATTGACAAATTTATCATGCCCATGTATACATAGTGCACCACCGATTTTTTTTCATTAATTCTAGTTGCCCTGGCTCAGCTAGACTAATGTCAAGGGGGGGGTGTCTTTGCTTATTTTCTTCTTCCCTTTACTGTTGTTACAATAGGTTAGATCAAATTGTAGTCAGTTAAGTACCATACGTGACACATGCTTTGGGTGATCATGTCTATAAATAAACATGACTGACTGAGCAGAAGATTATCCCACAGTAGGTTGCCATTATTTTCTGTGGTAGACTAGTTGCCAGCTAAGGCTATAGAACCCAATCTGTTCTGCTATTTTACCCATAACTGGAGGGAAGAGACAGATTATTACCTTTGCTAGGGGTAATTGCACATAAGTGAATGCAATGAATTCAACTGGAATTCCAACTTGTACTTATAGTACTTGAGTAGAAAAGCTAGGCTCATTCATCTTTCATTTGTGTTCTAGCTGCCTGAAGATCAGGAGAGCATTAAAGTTAAATATTGACTAATGCTGTGCTTGAGGTTGTAAAGCATTTTTTGCTCTGTTTAGATAACCAATGCATTGAGCACCATTAGTTACTGATTAGATAGGTACTTGGCTTCTTTTTTTTTTTTTTTTTTTCAATCATATCACCCCAAGCAAGGTGGTAATGCCACTGATGTGCAGGGGGCTATGTAAGAGTGAAAAGATTGGAAAAGAGAAAGCCGGAAACCACATCCTAAACAGGGAACAAGGAATGAGCCTCTTCACCTGTTCAACTGTGTCTGTTACCTATAGACTCAGAAACGGCCAAACTAATTTTCTTGAAAATTTACACAGTTGTACTATAAGCATCTGCGAGTGTTCTTAGCTAGGTTTTGTGTCGAGGTACCCCCGATAAATATTGAAAATTGATAATCGAAAAAATCTGGTTATAGAAGGAGTGGTCCGATTTTAATCAAATTTCATACACTCATAGACAAAGACATAAGAAACAATATTCAGAAGTTTCAAGGTTGCAGTTCTTACAATAGTGCAGAAAATCGATTATTTTTATATATATATATATATATATATATATATATATATATATAAAAGGCAAGATGTTTGTAGGTGTGTCTGTTTATCTGCCTGTATGTCTGCATTTTTTTCAGCCCTTTTATTTTAGTTTTTGCTTTGGGTTTTGCTCTAAGTAGGTATAATTGTAGTTCTTAGTCTCAGCCATGATACCATTTACTCAGAGGACTTATTTAGCCTTCAAAATTCAGTTTATGAAGAAAAAAACTTATTTGATATCAATATGAGGAAATCAAAATTTGACTTACATCCATTCATTTTTCTTTCAGTCTATGTTTTCGCTTTAATTGTAAGCAACTATTGCTTTTTAGTCTTTCGTGACATTACACCAGAACAACGCCGGGCTATACTGCTAGTTATGTATGTGGAGAAAGGGGAAGTGAAATGTAAAAACACAAGCATCAGTTATAATAATGCATTAATACGAAACATTCCTATACATTTTTATGTCTTCTCCTCCCCTTATATAATCAACAAAAACATTATTTTAATCTGAAGTTCTTTTAGAGGACGAAATGTTACACAGAATTTTTTCCACTTTGTCATTCATTTGCTTAAAATTGTTCTAATATATAGAAATCTATATATCTCATTTTCTTATAGATCTATAGAGATAACCTTGTATAGATATTCTGTTAATGCAAAATATGTTTATAGATATTAATATTCTTTATATTCTACTAGCTGTATAGCCTGGTACTGCTCTGGGTATTTTATTGGTTTTGTTGAAATGGTAAGGTCAAGTGCTTATTTAAAAAGCTTTAGTATGAGGTTGACGTAATGTGTAAGTTGAAAAAATATGTGAAGTAAGTATTGGTTTTTGTTGTATTTGTAAAACAGGATTCATGCTTGGTCAATTTTGTCAGTAAACGGGAATGAAGTATGTAAAATTAGCAGAATGGAGGCGGGTTTTAAGGGAGTCTATAATGTGATGTGATGACGTGATGTAGAAGTGGATGCATTGTCTCTGCAATGTCGAAAGTGTTGGCACCTTGTAGAAAATACTAAATTGTTATGGCATACAATAAGGTAAAAGTTATATAAAAATACCCGATTTGTGTTGAAATACAACTAAGTGTTTTGTAGAAATTAACAATCATAAAAAGCATCATTTTCCATTAATTTTTGGTGCACACTGTGTGTCAGTTGAAATTTATGTTCATATATCAAGGCATCAGATCTTGATCTACCAGTGACTACATTTTGGTTGAGTTTGAGTGAAGTGTCTTGGAGAAATGCATTCAACTGTGCAAAAGACCACCCAAAATTGTTTGTCTTTGATTTTTGATGAACCTTGTATATTGTGTCAAAATCTTTTGTGTACATCAAAAGATCAGACCTTGATCTACAAGTAACCCAATTTTGGTTGAAATGGGACCAAGAGTTTTGGAGGAGTAGGATTCATTAGAAGGGAGACACACAAACACACACAGCCAGTTAGACAGACATATTGATTTTTATAGACATAGATTAATGGTCTATATGTATAGCAGACATAGGCTTGTAGCTGTGTTTATTTTCTATGCGTGTGTGTGAGATATCTATCTATCTATATATATATATATATATATATATATATATATATATTATAAAAAGTGTGAGAGGCCGTGAATGTTTGGTTTAAAGTGTATATTTATTGTTGTATAAAGATATTATACATATTGTGATATTTTAAGTGTCCATAATGGTATTTGTGATGCTACACGTGTTTCAAGTCTAAGATTGACTCTCTTCAGGCGAATAAATTTGTGGCTTTACATATCGAGTTCCTTTTGTTTTTGAGGGCTAAGTTCTTGTTTATATATATAATTCCAATTGTTTTTTGTTTTTTTTTATTGAATGTAAATCGTCTGCACAACCACACCAGCATTGCCTGATGATGAGAATCTCGAAACATAGGAATTTCCATGTAGCAATGAAAAATTGACATAACCATATAATTATACATATACATACATATATATATATATATATATATATTTAATTAGAAAATTAAAATAAAGATAAAAAATAAAGAAACAAATCAGTGAAGTAAAAAATAAAGTAAATCCAATAAATCAAATGTTGGCTTGTTAAATAGTCTGTGTTTTCTCACATCAGCCCTGTGCATAAATGGATAAATAAATGAATAAATCAAGTGCTTATCCCAATTTGAAATGATTTTGGTCTGCGGTCCCTCTTTAGTACTTTAAATTATCTTCTAGGCACCTTTGTTTCTTTACATGTCTTTTCATCTGTCAGTTGATTGCTTTTATTGCTTTGGCTGTGTTTTGAATTTGGTGTGTGTGTCTGCATGTGTGCGAGTGCTCCTTGAGTTGTCTTTGTTTTAGAATTATTTTAGGATTATTTTTTATGGGTCATCTGGTTCTTTTTTATTGTTTGGTGTTATCATTTGAATTTGGTGTGTATGTATTTGTGTGTGTCTGTGTTTTTGGGGGTGTGTGTTTTTCTGGTTCTGTATTGTCATTTGAATGTGTATGTATGTGTGTGTGTGTGTGTGTGTATATATATATATATATATATATATATATATATATATATAAAAACAGTAGGTGGAATAGATTTGGGTATTGGTTATATTATTACAATGGTGTTCATCATAACTATGGTATTTGTAATATATTATTTTAAGTATAACTAAATTTATCTAAATTGAATCGGTTTTCTTTTTAGATAATTCATAAATGTGATCCTTTAATGTCCACCTACTTTTGGACCACCCTGTACAAATAAAGTCTGATCAAAAATTATTGGAATGGTGCTATAAAAAGTATTAAGTAGTTCATGACAAAAATTACTGTGCTGTATGTGATCATTATCAATGTATAAACAATCAGAGCCACATTTTTTTTTCTTGCATAAAACAAAGAATTCTTCAACTTCAGTCAGATGTGAATTTGATCATGGCATAGCTACACATCTCCCTTTTTGAATTTAGCTTCTAAAAATTATAGAACTGTGAAACCAGCAAAGTTACTTTAAATAAATATTCTTTAAAGACTCCAGTTGCATTTTTTAACATTTTTTTTTTTTCAGTATTTTTACTCATGTGGGATATATAAAATTCTTTTATATGTAAAAGGGCATCTACTCAAACATGGCTATTGACATTTATGTATACTTCTGAGATAAGGTAGTATTTACGCTATTTACATTGTTTGGACTACTGTCCTCATCTTTATTGTCATGACCTTTCGGCTGTTGTTTGCTCCAGCCTTCTTCAGGTGCTAAGAATTTCAAACTGAGCCCTTTATTATGATCACTGGGGTATATCATTCTCATTCCATGTGTGATGCCACTTCTGGTAGCCATGTAGTTATCTCCTTTTAATTTAACTCGAGGACACATGGCCCAATGGATATAGACGTTGGTTAGTTTCAGTGACTTGACCCAGAGAGTTATGAGTTCAATACCAGGCTACAGCAGTGAACAAATAACTGAGATAGTTAAGTCAAATGGAGATAACTACATGGTTACTGGAAGTGGCATTGCATATGGACTGTGAATGATATACCCCAGTGATTGTAATGAAGGTTCAGTTCAAAATCCCTAGCACCTGAAGAAGGCCAGAGTGTACAACAGCTGAAACGTTGTAATAATAGCAATAAAGATGAGGACAATAGTTCGCACAATGTAAATAGTGTATGACTCTTGGTGTATTAAAAAAAAATGTACACACACACACACACACAGGTACTGGACAGTTCTTTGCTGATCTATTTCTCGAAAATCTGGTCCAACAGTAGAATTATTTTTTCTTCATTTCTCTCTCTCAGAATGCTTTTCAGCACCTTCTAATAGGTATTATGTGTGTGGCGATATATATTATGTTTGTGTGTCTATTAGGGAATGTTAGTGTGTCTTGCAGTCAAATTAATCACTATTTTATGTCCACACTCCCACACATTAAAGTAGAGAGAAATCTTAGTCTGTACTTAATAATAATTACCAAATTACTTGAAGTTCTCATTCATTACTTAATTAAAATTTGTAATTTAATTTCAGCTCATATTTCCACCTGCTATGCATTTGCATTAATCGTTTAAAACAGAAGAATTTAGATTAACTATTAATGGATTTAGTCCCCAAACTCTTTCTTAAGTTTATGGAAACTGCAACTTGAAAAACAAAAAAAAAAAAAAAAATCTGCAAATTCTACCTATATATTAAGTATTCATCAGTCTTAGGGGAAACTATGGCCCCTACTTGGGTGGCTAAGTTGGTATTTTATATTTTAGTATTTTTTAAATTTTATATCTCTTTATCCTTGGGTCCTGGGCATGACGGTAAACTGCATTTGGCAGCAAGGCCTCTGATTCTTTTCTGTGTTGGATATTAACACTGTGTCATCTGCCTATTTTATATTAAGATTGTGTTTGTCAATAATAAATTCTGGTAGGATTTCTCTTCCAGTAAAAGTTGGTTAAATCTGGTGAGAAGTTGCATCCTTGTCTTATGCTCAGTCTCTTCTTCTTATTGGCTGGCTAAAGTAAAGGCTTCCTGGCTGCCTTGTAAAATTTTGCAAAGTAATGATAACAAAAGAACCATTCTATTTTTGTTTAGAATTATCCACTTGGCAATAAATACTAAAAATAGTATTAAATACATCATTTTTTTTTTTTTTAAACTGGGGTGGCCTAATAATTATGACCATAGTGTGTGTGTGTGTGTGTATATATATATATATATATATATATATATATATTGGAATTTTGAAACAATGCCTTTTAGTTCATTGAGGTAAATTGTTCTAGTTCCCCATACCATGCCTTTTCTGGACATCTCAGTTTCAGTTAATTCCCTTTAGTAACTCTTCAAGTTTTTGTTCACATCTGCTGTGGCTGGTGTTGAACTCAACTCTTCGGGTCAAGTCACTGGATTACTTCAACCAACATTTATCAATTGAGCCATGTACAGTAAAGTCTATTCTAATTAGGACTAAAAATTCCAAAATGTTCGTCAATAAATTGATTAATCATTAATAATAACCCTGAGATTTAATGAATTTTCACTTTTGAATGGGTAAGTAAATATAGAAATGAGAAGTGATTTTAAAAAAGAAAAGAAAATGGGGCTATATGAATAATAGACATGAAATAAGTTCCAAGGTTTAATAAATAATGAAGGGAATTTTATATTTATTTATTGATACATATGAAGGTGAAACAATATATACATTTTTATATATGAAGAACAATTTCAGAGATAAAAAAAACAGTGGCAAAAGTTTTTGTGTGATGTATTTTGACCTTTAGGACTAAAGTGATGCTGATGCTGATGCGACTACATATGGGCATAAAGGAAAAGGGTTGCTGAGAATTTTAAATTTAAATAAAAGAAATGAATTGGGATGAAAAACAACTCAGAATCTGACAGAATCATAAGATAAAGAAAAAAGCTTCATCAGAAAATGAGATCTGGAGAAAAATAGAAATACCAAAATTTCTTTTTCTCTTTCTCATTCTCTGATGAAGCTTTAATAAAAGCTAAATGTGTTAGATTGACAAATTATTGCTATTTGTTTATTTTAAATGTGTTTTAGGTAATATAGTCTAGCTGATTTCATTTAGTTTCTTTTTGTTTATGTTCAGAAAAGAAACTAATATATACATGGAACAAGAATATCAGAGAAAAGTAAGTAGTCTTCTTGGGTTTTTAATTTTTTAATCAATTTCACCCCAAGCAAGGCAGTAAAGACACAAAGGCACAAGGGATTACTGGGTATGGAAAAGTTAGAAATAGAAACTAAACTATCGCCCGGTTCACACTCCACTCACATCTATTGAACAGGTGAAGAGGCTCATCCCTTGTTCCCTGTTTAGGATGTGGTTTCCGGTTTTCTCTTTTCCATTCTTTTCACTCTTTTCTCTCTTTATTTTTTTTTCAATTGGAGTAGATAGACTAAACTATCGCCCAGTTCACACTCCACCCACGTCTATTGAACAGGTGAAGAGGCTCATCCCTTGTTCCCTGTTTAGGATGTGGTTTCCGGTTTTCTCTTTTCCATTCTTTTTACCCTTACGTAGCCCCCTGCGCATCAGTGGCGTCATCACCTTGCTTGGGGTGATATGATTAAAAAAAAAAAAAAAAAAAAAAAAAAAAGAAATATTGCTAAGTTAAAACTAAAAAAGAGTAATCAAGAGGACAGTAAATCACTATTCATATTGGCTTGAAAGCATGGAGCTGGAAGGGAGTTCCACAAGTGAGAAGTGCAAGAAAAACGGTTAGCATAGAATTTAGTTACATCTAACAAGCTCAACTTTAAATCGGTGAGACCTCATTACGAATCTAGTACATAAGAGTCTCAGCACCATAGTGAAGAGCCCATCTAAACAATTACTATGAAAGTAACTTTAGAAAAGGCAAGGGAGGTAACATTATGGTGATGGGAAAGAGACTGAAGCTAAGATACCAGATCAAGGTCACTAATAGTGCTGATTCTTCTTTGGATATTATCAAGGGGCTCTAGATAAATAGCAGGAGCACCTGATCATTTTTGGCAGCAAATGGATGGAAGACTGAGTACTATTAAGAGGAAAAGAGGTCATAGTCACTGAAACTAACCAACTATATCCACTGGGCCATGTGTCTTTAAAGATAAAGTGTTTGGTTTGAAATTCCTAGCACCTGAAGAAGGCATGCGTGTACAATGGCCGAAATGTTGTGGAAATGGCAACTAAGCTGAGGACAATAGTCTGAATAATGTAAATAGTGCAAATACTACCTCATCTCAGAAATATAGACAAATACTGAAGGAAGTTCTACTTTAATAAGATAGTTACAATTTTTTTTTCTTTCTTTTTCTTTTTTTTTTTTTTTTTTTTTTTGTTGCCTGAAGAAAACTAATATTTAAAAAAAATACTATTTCATAAACCTTATTTGTCCAGTAAAATTTATAAATTTCATTTCTGCACATATTCTTGTACAAACACAGCCTTAAGGCTGGCTTAGTGGATTGGGAAGCAAGCAGAAAATTAGACTATATTTGAAAACACAGTGCAAGTAAATTTTGAATTCACTTCTTGTTAATAATCCAAAAAAGCCTCAAATTATGAAATTCAAAATTTAATAGTGTTAGACTTTCAAAATTCCTTTAATCTAGCAATCTTGACTTCATGGATGAAATTTTATTCATATAAACAAGCACATATTTAAATAAACATGCTTGCAAATATTAATACACGTGCATATTTTTGATTTTGAGTGATCTTTGATATACAAATTGGTGTATATGCTTCTCCATACGTTCACAACATTTTATATTTATATATATTTCTGTTCATATTTTTCATATGCTGATTGGAATAGTGAAATGTATATTCTCTCAGACATACAAGTAATCATATTTTTAACACACACACACACAATGTAGGAAGTGTTACCCAAAAGGCAGAAAATGGCTTCCTCAGGGAAAGAAAGAAAAATTGATAGAAAAATAAAACTTTTTAGTTTTCTGGTAGAGTGATTACATGAGATGTGTGAAATGTCTGGCAGGTCATGACATGGTTGGGTAGGGGTAAACATTAACAAACTTGACAGATGAACAAATTGATCAGTCTGTTCCTAATTCCCAAAACTTTCGGTTAGCACCTCATATTCTTACTAGGTACTATCATATTCTTTTATTTGTTTTCTATTTATTTTCTACTGTTTTTCTTATGTCTTTTCTTTATTTTCCTTTTTCCTTTGTCTTTCCTTCTTTTGTTTTCTTGTCTTTTCCTTCTGTTTTCCTTTGTCTTTTTCTTGCTTTCGTGCTTCCTTTCTTGTTTTCTTTCTTTCCTTCTGTTTTCCTTGTCTTTTTCCTTCTGTTTTCCTTTCGTGCTTCCTTCTGTTTTCCTTTGTCTTTTCCTTTGTCTTTTCCTTCTGTTTTCCTTTGTCTTTTCCTTCTGTTTTCCTTTGTCTTTTCCTTCTGTTTTTCTTTGTCTTTCCTTCTGTTTTTCTTTGTCTTTCCTTCTGTTTTTCTTTTTCCTTCTGTTTTCCTCTCTTTGTCTTTTCCTTCTGTTTTCTTGCTTCCTTCTGTTTTTCTTTGTCTTTTCCTTCTGTTTTTCTTTCTTTCCTTCTGTTTTTCTTTGTCTTTTCCTTCTGTTTTTCTTTCTTTTCCTTCTGTTTTTCTTTGTCTTTTCCTTCTGTTTTTCTTGTCTTTCCTTCTGTTTTTCTTTTGTCTTTTCCTTCTGTTTTTCTTTGTCTTTTCCTTCTGTTTTTCTTTGTCTTTCCTTCTGTTTTTCTTTGTCTTTTTCCTTCTGTTTTTCTTTTGTCTTTCCTTCGTTTTTCTTTTGTCTTTCCTTCTGTTTTCTTTCTTTTCCTTCTGTTTTTCTTTTGTCTTTTCCTTCTGTTTTTCTTTGTCTTTTCCTTCTGTTTTTCTTTGTCTTTCCTTCTGTTTTTCTTTTGTCTTTTCCTTCTGTTTTTCTTGTCTTTTCCTTCTGTTTCTTTCTTTGTCTTTCCTTCTGTTTTTCTTTTGTCTTTCCTTCTGTTTTTCTTTGTCTTTTCCTTCGTTTTTCTTTGTCTTTCCTTCTGTTTTCTTTTGTCTTTTCCTTCTGTTTTTCTTTTGTCTTTTCCTTCTCTGTTTTTCTTTGTCTTTTCCTTCTGTTTTTCTTTGTCTTTCTCTGTTTTCTTTGTCTTTTCCTTCTGTTTTTCTTTGTCTTTCCTTCTGTTTTTCTTGTCTTTCCTTCTGTTTTTCTTTGTCTTTTCCTTCTGTTTTTCTTTTGTCTTTCCTTCTGTTTTTCTTTGTCTTTTCCTTCTGTTTTTCTTTGTCTTTTCCTTCTGTTTTCTTGCTTCCTTCTGTTTTCTTGCTTCCTTCTGTTTTCTTGTCTTTTCCTTCTGTTTTTCTTTGTCTTTCCTTCTGTTTTTCTTTGTCTTTCCTTCTGTTTTTCTTGTCTTTTCCTTCTGTTTTTCTTTGTCTTTCCTTCTGTTTTTCTTTGTCTTTTCCTTCTGTTTTTCTTGTCTTTTCCTTCTGTTTTTCTTTGTCTTTTCCTTCTGTTTTTCTTTGTCTTTTTCTCTCTGTTTTCTTGCTTCCTTCTGTTTTTCTTTGTCTTTTCCTTCGTTTTTCTTTGTCTTTTCCTTCTGTTTCTTTTGTCTTTCCTTCTGTTTTTTCTTTCTTTCCTTCTGTTTTCTTTGTCTTTTCCTTCTGTTTTTCTTTATCTTTCCTTCTGTTTTTCTTTGTCTTTTCCTTCTGTTTTTCTTTCTTTCCTTCTGTTTTTCTTGGTTTTTCCTTCGTTTTTCTTTGTCTTTCCTTCTGTTTTTCTTTGTCTTTTTCCTTCTGTTTTTCTTTGTCTTTCCTTCTGTTTTTCTTTATCTTTCTTTCTGTTTTTCTTTGTCTTTTCCTTCTGTTTTTCTTTGTCTTTTCCTTCTGTTTTTCTTTTGTCTTTCCTTCTGTTTTTCTTTTGTCTTTTCCTTCTGTTTTTCTTTGTCTTTTCCTTCTGTTTTCTTTCTTTCCTTCTGTTTTCTTGTCTTTTCCTTCGTTTTTCTTTGTCTTTTCCTTCTGTTTCTTTCTTTTGTCTTTTTTCCTTCTGTTTTTTTCTTTTTTCTTTCTTGTTTTCTTTTGTCTTTTTCTCTGTTTTTTCTTGTCTTTTCCTTTCTGTTTTTCTTTCTTTCTTTCGTTTTCTTTCCTTCTGTTTTTCTTTGTCTTCTTTCCTTCTGTTTTTCTTTTGTCTTTTTCCTTCTGTTTTTCTTTCTTTCCTTCTTTCTTTTTCCTTTCGTTTTTCTTTTGTCTTACTCTCTTTGTCCTTTCTTTCTTGTCTTTTCCTATCTTCGGTCTTTTTCTTTTCTTTCTTTTTTCTTTCTTTCTTTTTTTTCTTTCTTTCTTTTGTCTTTTTCTTTCTTTCTTTTTCTTTTCTTTCTTGTCTTTTTCTTTTCTTTCTTTCTTTCTTTCTTTTGTCTTTGTCTTTCTTTCTTGTCTTTCTTTCTTTTGTCTTTTCTTTCTTTTGTCTTTCTTTCTTTGTCTTTTCTTTCTTTCTTTCTTTCTTTCTTTCTTGTCTTTTCTTTCTTTTGTTTCTTTCTTTTGTCTTTTCTTTCTTTGTCTTTCTTTCTTTTGTCTTTTTCTTTTTCTTTTGTCTTTTTCTTTTCTTGTCTTTTTCTTTTCTTTTCTTGTTTTTTTCTTTTCTTTCTTTGTCTTTTTCTTTTCTTTCTTTCTTTTTCTTTTCTTTTCTTGTCTTTTTCTTTCTTTCTTTGTCTTTTTCTTTTTCTTTCTTTTTCTTTCTTGTCTTTTCTTTTTCTTTTCTTTCTTTTTCTTTTCTTTCTTTTTCTTTTCTTTTCTTTTTCTTTTCTTTTTCTTTTTCTTTCTTTTTCTTTTCTTTTCTTTTTCTTTTCTTTCTTTTTCTTTTCTTTCTTTTTCTTTCTGTCTTTTTTCTTTTTCTGTCTTTTTCTTTTCTTTTCTTTGTCTTTTTCTTTCTTTTGTCTTTTTCTTTTCTTTTGTCTTTTTTCTTTTTCTTTGTCTTTTTCTTTCTTTTGTTTTGTCTTTTTCTTTTCTTGTTTGTCTTTTTCTTTCTTTTGTTTTGTCTTTTTCTTTCTTTTGTTTGTCTTTTTCTTTTCTTTTCTTTCTTTTTCTTTCTTTTGTCTTTTTCTTTTCTTTTCTTTTTCTTTTCTTTCTTTGTCTTTTTCTTTTCTTTCTTGTCTTTTTCTTTTTCTTTTGTCTTTTTCTTTTGTGTGTTTGTTTTTTTGAACTATTTTCAGACCTAAGTATATTTGTGTGGGAGTCTCAATTTCAGAGTGCTTATCAAGTGCTTATTCTGTAAACAATCCTTTCTTGTAGAGTAATTTCTTGTGGGTTTGCAACATTTTATAGGCTTGGGCATGAATATCAAAATTTGTACTACCTTCACTTCAGATTTTGCACATATCCAGTATTGAGAGAGAGAGAAATGCTTCTTGGATATTTTTACTTCTCTGTGGGATCATTCTACTTATGAAAACTATTTTATTGATGTTCTCACTATCTTTTTTTTTTTTTTACACATTATTTCAAATTTCATATAACTGTTGTAGGGTTGCATATTGTTTTTTGATATATAAGTGTGTGTATTTAATTAACTCAAATTAGACTGGCATTATGATAAATTCTAAGTAACACAGTATTTGATATATATACACACACACAGATATATTTTTCTAAACATATACTGTTAAATATAAGAGACCATGAATGTCTATTATGTTTAATCATGAGCCACTCTAAACATCATATTTTGGCCTAAATTTCAGGTGAAAATAAAGACAAAAATTTTCCAACATTTGGATAATTTTTTATTAAGTTTGTTCTAAGCTTTCAGCTTACATGAGCCATCTTCAGAGATGTTAAAAGGACATTAACATAAAAATATCCACCATCAGCGACGGTTTTATCTTGTGTTGACATAAAACTTTGCTAAACAATGATAACAGTTACCAAAAATAGCAAATGCAGTTTGTAATGTGGTTCTATGAACCAACTTAATAAAAAATGTTGGGGAATCAAAGAAAAGAGAAGAAATTTGTTTTGTGGGTGGGGTGATATTTCGATTGCCTACTGTTGTACCATTTGGATCTGGCGAGCCGCGTTAAGAACATCAAAGCGGTGAAATATGTATCATCCAAGCTAATAATCGAAAATCCTTTACAATAATATATATATTTACATGATGGTCGATTTTTCAGGAAAATGATTCTTGGAGCTATAGATCAAGGATGGCATTCCCAGTCTGCTGTACAATGAGTTGTCCCAGTTCTTTTGTGAGCAAAGTTGGGTAGATGGAACTATTTGAGAGTCACTGGTGTACTAAATGGCCATTTATAGATACTTCATCAACAGTCACAAAATACCACTAATAACAGTACAATAATGTACATTCAATTGCTGTGAACACAATCTCTTCCACCCTGGCCCCTCAACCTCTGGCGTCTTCCTCTTCGGGTTGAGGTGTCTATTTGGTCTTAACCAAACTCAAGGGGTTGGCTGTAGGTCCCTGAGCATCCGTAAATCATTCAACTGACCCACTGGTTTAAATCTGATTTCTGTCCATGTTGTGATTATTAGATCCAGAATGCATAAGTGTTGTTTGTTCACGGTCGACTGAAGATGTAGATACGGCTGGGGAGCCTGTGTTAAACATTTAGAATACAGCAGAAAGAAATAGAAAGAAAAAAAATAATGTTCATAGAAAGTCGAACAAACAACTGTTTGATGGTTGCACTGTTAATGTCTTTTATATACAAGAATAGAAAAAGAAAAAGGTTACAGAAAGTTTTTAGCATAACTCACACAATGGAGTCTTGAGAGTGTGTGTGTGTGTGTGTGTGTATGGTTCACTTGTTGTTAAATAGTCTTGGAAGATATATAACTCTTTTCAACAATGTTCTCCAGACTCTTTAGACAGTCAATTCTTCTCAAATAAAATGCCGGGACCACGGTCCCTTGCAAAGGTGCTGAACGGATGATGAAATTCTGATTGTTGTCATGCTAGTGATGACCGTTAAGTTTCATATACTCAGCGGTTTTTCAATGCAACTGCTGCAACAATAATATTTCTTAAAGTCCTTGTTTCTGACTCGTCAGCACTCTTACTTCAGCGTGGGGGGGGGGGGAGAGATCCAGATCTCACACACAACTATATGCTTCCATAGTTGTGATCCGACTCTTCTTTTCTTCGGCATCATCACGCACTTATATAGCGAACCTGGAGGGTTATAAGCCAGGTTAGCATGGACTTAACACGAGTGTCTGGCTTAGTGAGTGCTATTTCAATTTCACTTGCAAAAAAATATTTTGTTCATTTCCAATGTCTTCTGATGACCTAAATTAAATGGCACAACTTATGCTTAGATCACATTTTGCTACTGGTAAAGAAATATGCTGGTTTTATCTCGCTGTTCCAGTTTTCTCTAAATTTAATTTAATATTGCCACATTTACTGGCATTAGAAATTCTGTTTAAAAAATTCTTAATAGAAATTAAAAAGAAACAAACAAATGACATGACGTTTCAGCCGTTTCATCCTTCTTCAGGTGTCAGGACTTTTGAACCTTTTAAATCTGTATGCGTTTGACTCTCTGTCACAAATTTGGTTTCATTGATATAGAATTATTCTTCAAATAGGCAATTTATTAGGAAGTTATGCAAGTAATAAGGTAATGTGGCTTCTGCTTCGATGAGCTTAGCTCCCTGGTGCCCCCTCTGCATGAATTTAGTCAAGCTACTAGATTAGCGGCTAGGTCCCACCCTTTTGCAGTGAAACCAGTCAAATGTAACCGCAATCTTTACTCTATCAGCTTTTCCTTGCCTGTGAAATTCCCTTCTGTATACTTGCTTTCATGACAGCTACAATCTCCAAGAATTTAAATGTAAGGTCAAACGCTATCTCCTATCTCTCTGACTCACATTCTTTCCCTCATGTTCGTTTCCCCACTCCACCCTAATTTCATACAGCTTTCTTCACACCAATGTTCTCATCCTTCTCTTACCCATTCTCTAACATCCCCTATATCTTGTTCCTTCTTCTCATCACTCACCTCTTATGTAACCCCCAGAGCACCAGTGGCAGTAAAATTGCCTTGCTTTGGGTAAAATGATTATAAAAGAAAAAATAGTTTTATTACTTTTATTATCAGTTTATTTGATAATGTGAATCTTTTCATGTACATTATTGGTTATCTCACCGGCATCAAGGCTGACATTAGCCAACTGTCATTCAGAATTTAAGGTTTCTTTTTTTTTCTTTTTTTTTTTTTTCTGTTTTTAGAGTTGTCGTATAAGACAACTCCTAATTTGTAAGGGTGATTTTTGAGATTTAAAGGTCCTCGTATATGTGGAAATATACAGTAGTTTCACCATAATTTAATTTAGTTTTTATTTATTTATTTATTTTTTGTCAGAGGTATTATATTGAAATAAAATTAAAAATGGGTTAATGTTTTTATTTGCCTTTTATCTTGAATAAAGCCACACTTCATTCTAACTATATTTGTCATGGAAATAAATTGGAGGATTGTTTATATTCCACATTGGATAAGATTCTTTAAAAAAAATTAGTTTGCCAGATTTATACAGTTCCTCATTGTTTTCCTTCTTCCTCAAAATCTTTATCAGAGAAGAGAGATGTGTCAGAGATTCCTTGCAGGAAGTCATGAATTCAGCTTATTTTGAGATACAGGCAAAATCCCAAGACTAAATTTTTGTTGGATTTTACTAGAATTGCAATTCAAGAATGGCAACTTGTAATACTGATTCTGAAGCACTTAAAATATTCCTTAATTTTTATTTCTCAGTTCATGTCAATATTACAATCATGTATATTCATATATATTTGTAAATTTGTTAATATCACCAAAAGAACTTAAAACATAGATGTATGAATTGGTCATTTGTTTAGTAGATTCTTTTGGTGACATTTTTTTTAAAGAGAATTTTATCTTAGGTTTAACGTATAAAATAAGAAATCTATTTGATTTTTACATATTGGTCTCTTCTGATGACATAGAAATAGAATTTTTTTTTTATTCTGAAAATATACATTTTTTTTATTTAAAAGTTAAGTCAAAGATACTAAATGTCAATGAATTTTATTGCTATATGTTTGTACTGTTGAAATAGCTTAAAAAAATGGTAAATTGTAATTGGCTCTAAAATAAGCTTTTAAAATAAGATATGCTAAATTATACAAATATATATATATATATATATATATATATATATATAGTCATCCGCAGACAGATCTGTTTCTCCGTATCACAGCTTATCAGTATGGTTAGACTCCAATTGCTTTTAACCCAGGATTGAAAGCCGACCGAATTGGCATCAGTTGGCAATTCTACCTCTGGTATATGGGCGTTCGGTAGAAGAAGGCAGACTTTTTAGCATGTATATTGTCATTATACCCGCCCAATAGCCAGATTGCTCTAATCCATTACTGAATGAGCGATGCGTACATGCCAGAGTAGCTACTGTTTTTCAAAGTCTACCATTCTTCCAGAGGGCTCAATCAGGGTGTGAGAGTGTAAATAGTCATCCGCAGACAGATATGTTTCACTGTATCACAGCTCATCAGTATATACAGACACACTAATAAAGAACAAAATGTATAAATTTTAGCTGTTATTATATATTGAGCATTTTTTTTTTTTTTTGTACTATTATTAAATATAAATTGTTCCATATTATTAGTTTTCTTTATTCCATCACTCAGTGATGATGGTAATTAAACAATAGTTGATGTACAACAGCTACAATTTATACTAATTATAAATATACATTTTGTGCCTTAGTGTGTGTATGTGATGTGTGTTGTTGTTGTAACGTGCTTTAATCTGAGCATCAGGATCATCATCCTCTCTCTCTGTTCTTTTTCTCTCTGTGGCAGCAGAGATGACTGTGAATGAAAGAGTTTGACAGTCATTTGTATGAACTGGATTTTGGTGGACAACACTGCAGGACAGAGAATCCCACAGACTTCGCCAGAAGCATATCCCTTCGGCTGAAAGGTGATTGAAGAAGATGAGATCTGGTTGCATCAAGTTGTCAGATGCTTGGTCTGCCTTGGTTGACTTGACTAACTGACTGTGTGTGTGTGTATATATATATATATATATATACACTAGCAGTATAGCCTGACGTTGCTCGAATGTAATGAAAGGACCCTTTTTTATGTTGGCATGAAAGACTAAAAAAAGCAATGGTTGTTTCCAGTTAAAGTGAAACTGTAGACTGAAAGAAAAATGAATGGATGTAAGTCGAATTTTGATTTCCTCGTATCGATATCAAATAAGTTTTTTTTCATCATAAACTGAATTTGGAAGGCTAAATAAGTCCTCTGAGTAAATGGTATCATGGCTGAGACTAAGAACTACAATTATACCTACTTAGAGCAAAACCCAAAGCAAAAACTAAAATAAAAGGGCTGAAAAAAAAAATACAGACATACAGGCAGATAAACAGACACACACACAAACATCTTTCCTTTTATATATATATATATTATTGATTTTCTGCACTATTGTAACCTTGAAACTTCTGAATATCATTTCTTATGTCTTTGTCTATGAGTGTATCAAATTTGATTAAAATCGAACCACTCCTTCTATAACCCGATTTTTTTCGATTACCGATTTTCAATATTTATCGAGGGTGGGGGTACCTTGACACAAAACCTAGCTAAGAACACTCACAGATGCTTATAATACAACTGTAAATTTTCAAGAAAATTGGTTCAGCCGTTTCGGAGTCTATTGGTAACGGATACACACACACACACACAAAGTTCCATTTATAAATAAGTTTAGATTAGATATAGATATATATAGTGATTTCTTTACATTCATAGAAAGGGAAAAAAGGCAGAGAATCAATTGTTATCTTTAATTAACTTGACCTTTTAGTTTGATATTTAAGGATGATTTAACATCAACCAGAAAATGGGTTTTTAAAATATTTTTTAAAGTGTAATGCCGTTGTAAAGTTATTTAAATATTGCCGTAATTTCTTGATGCTACTAGCAAACACACACACACAATCATAATTTATTTGTGGGTGTGTCCTACTTTTCAGAGAGCACTCCACCCTGATTCTAGACATAGGTCTGTTAGAGATCTACACTTTGATCTGTGGCAGTATTTAGATACTCTGATCTTGAGCCGAAATGGGGATCAACAAAGGTAATGGTAATATTAGCTGTTTCTATACAAGGAAACATTTGGCATACAAATAACGTTGGGAAGGTACAAATCCATTTTGTTTCTTTCCAAATAAGGATTAAATAGAAGTATCTGTAAAAATCATTGTTAATAAGAACTGTAAAATATTTTTATAGTGTCTAAAATATATCTCAGCTTTAAATAACTCTGGGAAGATTGATAAACTGTAACAACAAATCACACAATAACAATCAAAAACGTCTCTCTCTCTCTCTCTCATATATATATATATATATATATATATACACACACACACCCTGATTGAGCCCTCTGGAAGATTGGTAGACTTTGAAAAACAGTAGCTACTCTGGCATGTACGCATTGCTCATTCAGCAATGGATTAGAGCACTCTGGCTATTGGGCGGGTATAATGACAATATACATGCTAAAAAGTGTGCTGCCTTCTACCGAATGCCCATAGCCCAGAGGTAGAATCGCCAACTGATGCCAATTCGGTTGGGTTTTAATCCTGGGTTAAAAGCAGTCGGTGTTTAACCGTACTGATGAGCTGTGATACAGTGAAACAGATCTGTCTGCGGATGACTATATATATATATATATATATATATATATATACACACACACACACACACACACACAATTAGTTTTTGGTCATGATTAAATTAGACTAGTAGCCGGTTGTATTAAAAAGTCTTCAATACATTTATATTGTAGAGCGTTTAAATATTTTTTTCTTTAGAAATGAGTTATTTCCACAACCTACGTTTCAATCTTTTAGTATCTTCAGGCAATTTATGATAACTGTTTTTTATGAACACATGACTGGTATTTTTAAACAAACAAAACTTTTCAAAATTTGAGAGGAGTTACTTAAGGATCTTTTAAATCCAGGTTTGTATGATCTATAGGTGTGATTACATCTGGACATGTGATCTTTCATTTAGTATTCTTTTCTGTTCTAGAAACAATATAATGGCTAACTTTTTTCTTGTCTCTCTCTCTCTATCTATCTATATATATATATATATATATATATATATATATATATTTGGCAACATCTAAGACTGCTCAAGCACGAATGACCTCCAGTCTAAATGAGATGTTTTTATTTTTTATAGGCTTGATTAATATATATATATATATATATATATATATATATAAAAATTCAAAATCCTAACTTTTACTCTATCACTCTGTCTACCAGATTGGTAACATCAGGCAGTAAGTTTTAGTGTTTCAAATTTATTATATCTTAAACTGCCCTACATTTTAATTTTTAAAAACTGTATTGAGCACTTTTTAATTAAGATGCTTTTTTTGGCAATTATCCCTTTTTTTGAATATCGAATTCTGTAAAGTAAATTTGTGGAATGTTAACATCTTGCTAATCATTTTGCCATTCTGACGCATTCATTTGGCACAGTCATAAAAATAGATCTATTGAGGATTGAACTCACTACAAAGTATTGACTGATTAACATAATAAAAAAAAAAAGTATAGTGAGGAAATTCTGTGAGAATTAGTTTTATCAGGATCCATTATTAGTAGCCACAATCATAACATATGAAGATGACAGTGTTGATAGCTGACATGGAAAGGAAACTACAAGAATTCTTATAGAAGATCATGAAGGGAAGTTTGCAAAAAAAAAAACAAAAAAACTAAACATCAATTGCAAGAAGATAGAATGTGTGGTTGTCATTAAAAGAATGAGCCCAACATGAAAATTACAAACTGAAATCAAATAAGTATGATGGTTTATTTTTATTGGTTGGGAATAGTGACGAAAAAGGACTACAAATAAACTTTAAGAAAATTGAATGCATGGTCATCAGCAAAAGGTGCAACCCAAAATGCCAAATACAGGTGGGGGGATACCAGAATCAAGCAAGTACAAAAATTTAAGTACCTAGGAAGTGTTCTAACAGGAGATGGAAAGTGCGACACAGAGATCCGAAGGCGAATTGGCATGGCAAAGGACGCGTTTCAGAAGCTGAGTGAAGTACTAACACACAGGAAAATTTCACTAGAAACAAAGAAAAGAGTGCTGGATTGCTATGTGATGTCAGTTCTTCAATACGGCAGTGAATGCTGGACAATATCATCGAAAATGAGGACAAAACTGGAAGCAGTGGAAATGTGGTTCTACAGAAGGATGCTGCAGATATCGTGGACTGAGCATGCAAGCAATGATGAGGTGTTTGGAAAAAATGGCAACAAAAAAGAAATTAATACTGAACATCAGGAAGAGACAACTGAAGTTCCTGGGACGCACAGTGAGGAAGGAGAGCCTGGAGAACCTGATACTGACTGGCCAGATAGAAGGAAAGAGAGACAGAGGAAGGCAGCAGATAACATATTTGCAGGGCCTGATCAGGTGGATGATGGAATGGGGGTTGCCAGGAGTAACAGGAGCAAATATACTAAGAGCCACAAGGGATAGGGAGACGTGGAGAACCATGATCGCCTACGTCCTGAAGGGACAGGGCATATAGAAGATCTGCAAGGAATAGGCATATCTCTGCTCAGGAGGGATGGAAAATTAGCAGCACCAAAAAACAAAGTGTTGAATAAAAAATCAAGTTGAGTAGGGAACAAACAGGGCTACCACATAGGAACACCTGTCAGGGACAAACATAGCTGAGATACGGAAACACAAGCAAGGACAAACAAATTTCAGATGATGCTGAATAACACTCTTACTGAGGATTTTTGTCCGAGTTAAAGTATCACACAGCAATTAGGCCACATGCTCAGCACAGCACAGCACACAGCCCACCATTATGGAAACACAAGCAAGGACAAACAAATTTCAGATGATGCTGAATAACACTCTTACTTTAACTCGGACAAAAATCCTCAGTATCACACAGCAATTAGGCCACATGCTCAGCACAGCGCAGTGCACAGCCCACCATTACTTCTCAAAAAAACTGTACCTGTGTGTAATGAGCCCAAAATATTAGCAGTTGTTTAGTAAATGAATCATTTTGTATAAGTAATACTACTCGGCTCGCCTTCTTGACTATTTTGTGGTGGCGCTGGTAGATATTTTATTTTTTCATACCCAGACATCTCAGAGTTTGCACTGATTTTCTTTGTTTTTCACGGAGACAGCACACTAGATGTAGTGTTTTTAACTGATGGGGGTGGGTACTGTTATTGGTGGTTGTGGGCAGCTCAGTCTGCATTTCATTCCAAAGTCCAATAATTTAGACATCTGAAAGTGTTTTAATAGATAGTAGAAAATGTGACATTGAAACCTATAGCTGGATTGGGAGAGTGAAAAATGCCGTCCAAAAGTTAAGCAAAGAATTAAGAAACAGGAAAACTTTGTTTTTATATATATATATATATATATATATATATATATATAGTGTACTGAACTGTTATGCAGTATTAGTCCACCAATATAGCAATAAATGCTGAACAATCTCCTTGCTGATGAAGTAGACGTGAAGCAAGATATGAGGTTCTGCAGAAGGATGTTGAGAATACCATGAACTAAACAAGTGAGAAATAACAGCATTTTAGAGAAAATAGAAACCAAAAGGTCACTTACAGATATCATCAGAAAAAGATAATTGAAATTTCTAGAGTACATAATGAGGAAAGAAGACTTCAAAAATTTGATACTCACAAGACATATTTAAGGCAAGAAGGATAAAAGGAAACATTGCATAACCTATTTAGTGAACTAGTGTAAATGAATAGTAGAACAGGGTTTAGGAAGATAACAAAAAGATAACAATTTATTAAGGTTTACAAAGGACAGGAAATTGTGGAGAGCCATGATTAGCAATGTCCTCAAGGGACATGGCACATAGAAGCAGCAGCAGCAACTGTGTTGTCCATGATGACTAGTAATACCACCCACTGCATGCTAGGGCAGGTTGATTTTGAAACTGATATTTCACTCAATTAGAAAATTTAGGTTTGACATGATTAATAATGACACAAAATATTTTTCCAAATTCTTACTGTTAATAGTTATGTTTAGGTTCAAAATCATAGAATTAGAATTTCATTCTGGTAATCAGTTAAAGCCTTATAGTACATACTAATAAAATTTATAATTTACTGAAGCTTTATAAATTTTATATGGACAAGATGCATAGCATAAGCACATTATTAGTAAATCATTGTGCCATCAAATATGGTCTTGATTGATTAACATAATGAGCTTGTTAACCATTACATTATGATGAGGTGCCCAAGTTGAACTGAAAGTTATTTCATAAAGCAGAATTTGTCATAGTTCACAAGTATGGAGTACCCAATGAGGATCAAACTTGCTACCTAGTTGTAATATTCAATCAAACTAGATTAACTATTATTTCATGCTGAAGAACCCTATTTATTAAGTTTAACTTAGTTTGACACAAGGCCATAAGCATGGGATACCCAGTAAGAATCTAGTTTACAACTTAATAAGTGTTATATATCGCCATACGACGACAAACAACGAGAACACGCATATATAAAAATATAAGGTTATATTTTTATTCCTGACGACGAACCTGTGTGGAACAGAGAATGGAAGAGTGAGAGCACACATAGAATGGGTCAACGGGAGTGTAGTCTTGCCTGTGGTGTCTCTCTGCTTCCACTGGCCGTTCTCTGCTGGCGAATCCGTGTGTCGAGGTCTTTTTATAGTCTTCTAGAACCGGGACTTTTCCTTCCGGTTTTGCCTCGCCCACGCAATGCCCACGTAATTCCAAGAGACACCTGTTCTGTTTGCCTCCGTAGTCATTTCCGCCGCTGTCGGGAATAAGGTCAAACGAGCCCGACTCATAACCCTGCGACATCCGCTCCAGGCCCCGACAGGATGTATTTCTCAAACACCTGTCTTGTCGTTCGCCGACCCCTTCACCGACGGGAAACACCATCGATTGCATCAACCTTCCTCGGGTGGGGCCAGATTGCTATATTACATAAGTAATACAGTCAAATTAAATAACTAACCACTACCTCATGTTGAAGTACCCTATTTATTCAGTTTGGCACAAGGCCATGATCACGGGGTACCCAGTGAGAATTCTACTTGCTGTTCAGTTGTAAATATCAACTAGACTACCTTCTGAACCACTGTCCTATGCCAAAGTCCCCTGTATTATTCTTGTATTTAAATGGTAAAACTTTTTTTTTGTTCTCATTCATACTTCATTTAGATTAAAGTTGAGAGAGAAGTGTTTTGCAGAAATGAGTTTGATTTTTAACCTAAAGTTAATCTTTAGAGGATTTGGGATTTTATTCTGGTAATCAGTGAAAATTAATAATTTACCGAAGCTTAACAAATTTTATAGTACAGACTTATAAAATTAATAATTTACCGAAGCTTAACAAATTTTATAGTACAGACTTATAAAATTAATAATTTACCGAAGCTTAACAAATTTTATAGTACAGACTTATAAAATTGATAATTTACCGAAGCTTAACAAATTTTATAGTACAGACTTATAAAATTGATAATTTACCGAAGCTTAACAAATTTTATAGTACAGACTTATAAAATTAATAATTTACCGAAGCTTAACAAATTTTATAGTACAGACTTATAAAATTAATAATTTACCGAAGCTTAACAAATTTTATAGTACAGACTTATAAAATTAATAATTTACCGAAGCTTAACAAATTTTATAGTACAGACTTATAAAATTAATAATTTACGAAGCTTAACAAATTTTATAGTACAGACTTATAAAATTAATAATTTACCGAAGCTTAACAAATTTTATAGTACAGACTTATAAAATTAATAATTTACCGAAGCTTAACAAATTTTATAGTACAGACTTATAAAATTAATAATTTACCGAAGCTTAACAAATTTTATAGTACAGACTTATTAAAATTAAAATTAATAATTTACCGAAGCTTAACAAATTTTATAGTACAGACTTATAAAATTAATAATTTCCAACCCAAGTTAACAAATTTTATATGGACATGATGCATAGCATAAGCACATTATTAGTAAATCATTGTGCCATCAAATATGATCTTTGTTTACTTCAAAAGTAAATTATACAGAATTTTTTTTGTAGTTTTTACTTATTAAATACAGTGAAAAAAAAATAGTAATATTTTGCTTGTGTTGATTCATAATTTTAATTCTGGTTTGGGTATATTTTTCATTCAATGAATGTATGGTCATCAGTAAAAAGAGGAGACTAATATGCCAACTGCAAGTTGGAGAATCTAAAATAAAATAAGTAAAAAAAATTCAAACACCTGGTAAGTATTTTGACAGAGGATGGAAAGTGCGACATGGATATTCAAAGGTGCATCGGCATAGCCAAAGATGCGTTTCAGAAGCTAACCAGAGTACTGAAATGAAAGTGAATGCTGGAAGATCTCATCAAAGATGGAGAGGCTTGAGGCAGCAGAAATGTGGTTATACAGAAGGATGCTGAGGATACCATGGTCAGAGCACATGTGCAACGATGAGGTGTTGGGAAGCATGCAAATGAGAAGAAAACTGACAATAAATATCAGAAAGAGACAAATGAGGTTCCTGGACACGTACTGAGGAAGAAAGGCCTGGAGAACTTGATACTCACAGGTCGGATAAACGGAAGGAGAATCAGGGAAAAGCAGCGCAAGATGTGCTTCTTAGATCTGAGGAAATGGTTGACGGAGTGGGGCTTAGAAGAGATACCAAGAAAAAAATTATTGAAAGCGACAAGAAACAGAGCCAAGTGAAAGTCCATGATTGCCTACATCCTGAAGGGACACAGCCCATGAAGAAGAATAATATATAAAAATATCAACTTCGGATTTATTCTTGACTATCAGTAGAGCCCGGCATTGCTCAGGTGTAATGAGTTTTAAAACTAATCCATGGTCAGACTCTTTGGACATTGACACAAAAGACTAAAAAGCAATAGTTGTTTCCAGTTAAAATGAAACTGTGGATTGAAAGAAAAATGAATGGATGTAAGTCAAATTTTGATTTCCATTATCAATGTTAAATAAGTTTTCTGTTGCCAACTGAATTTTGAAGGCTAAATAAGTTTTCTGAGTAAATGGTATCATGGCTGAGACTAAGAACTACAATTATACTACCTACTTGGAGCAAAACCCGAAGCAAAAACCAAAATAAAAGGACTGAAAACCTGATTTTGATTAGACCCGATAGGATATTGGGGTATCGATTTCCAATATTGGAGTCAAATAACTAACCTAAGTAAGTCCATGAAAACTTATCATACCTATCGGGAGTAAAATTGGAGAAAATGAGCCATATTGATGGCTGAATATCGGTTTTTGATCAGATTCGATAGAATATTGGGGGTATCGATTTCTGATATTGAGAAAATGAATCATCTGAGAAGATTTACAAATGTTTGAGACAAAGAAGTATAATTTTACCAAGTTAGAGCAAATTCTGCAACAAGAACCATGAGAAAAAGGGCTGAAATCCTGAACTTGATCAGACCTGATCGGATATCAGGGTATCGATTTCTGATATTGGGGGGGAATCGGAAAAAAATAAGTAGCCCATGACCTGACTGGAAACCTAAAGAATATTTGTGTGAAGTTTGAGAATCGGATAAAAATTGTGGATTTCTATAAAGGACATACAGGCAGACAGATACACACACAAACATGTTGCCTTTATATATATATATATATATATATATATATATATATATATATATACTAAAACTTTAAGTCTGTAAGAAAAACAGAAATTGGATATATCTGTATAGTTTTCTGCTGATCTAAATGCTTAATTGGTAAAGGTTATGAATCTAATTTTTGATGGCAGTACTTAGCATATCAAACCTCAGGTTTTACACTGAGTGAAATGCTAATTTTCAAAAGAAACTGAAAAATCAACCTGCTCTACTGCACAAGTGACCCTGAAGATAAAGAGAATGTTCTATCCATATAGTAAATCTGATCATTAAGATTCAGACTCCGTTAATTCATGTTGTTTTGTCCTGACTTCTGAGTAGCTTAGCTTGTTTTCAACATGAATCACCAGATATCAGAGCATAACTGATATAGGTTTTGGTATTTTAATGGCATGTGAGTATATATTTGTGTGTGTGTGTTTGATTTAGATTCAAATCTTGCCATGATCAATTTCTAAAGTAGGTGACTTCCTGATAATAAGTCTGGGGAGATGATCCTATGTGATACCATTGGGTTGTCTGAAAATTACATCATGGGTTGACACGCGCCTTGTGAGTAGATGAAAGTGTTTGGAACTCAATCAATAGTTGTGCTCATACAAAGTCATGAACCCTTGTAACTGAGGGTTTGAAAGTACGAGTTTATGTTTGACTTTTGGTCATGCCAGATTGTGTGCTCTGACCTAGAAATTACAATTGTCGGCATTGATGAAAGAGAAGTGCTTGAGAGGGTGTCTGCAGATGTATCTGGAAATAAGCAGAAACTGTAAGAAAGATCCACTCAGCATAGTTGCAGTATAAAGAACAGGTTAGCTTTATGGCCATATATGTGCTTGAGTGGGGGTCTGCAACCGGGATTATCCAGCCAATCTTGCAATTGGGTGTACCTGGAAATAAGCAGGTAATCATTTATTTTTGCTTTGGTTTACATACAAAGTTAAAAAGAACATATAGAAAAAAACTTATGCAGTTAAGTAGTTCCCATCATTATGCAAACTATTATCCTCATCTTTACTGCCATGTTTACAATGTTTCGATTGTTGTACGAGCCAGTTTTCTTCAGATGCTAGGAATTTCAAACCAAACCCAACCTTTATTACAATTATTGGGGTATATCATTTTCGCTCCAATTCTGAGTTCAATACCAGGCTACAGTAGTGGGGAAACAAATAATTTAAAAGTTAGAGGGAGATAACTACATGGCTACCAGAAGTAGCATTGCACATGGAATGAGAATGATGTAACTTGGTGATCATAATAAAGAGTTTGGTTCAAAGTTTCTAGCACCTGAAAAAGGCTGGAGCATACAATGGCCAAAACGTTGTAAACCTGGCAGTAAAGATGAGGACAATAGTCCGATAATGTTAATAGTGTAAATATTACCTCATCTCAGAAGTATAGACTAGTTCCTATCAAGCTTTAAAATCTTTTTTTCTGAACAAGATGCAAGTATAAAAATGCTTTATGAATCACTCTGTTGGCAGTGACAGAGAAAAACTTTTGAAACTCCAATTTGAGTATTATGGAAATAATTATTTCAATAATAATAATAAAAAAAAATAAAGCAACGTTAATGAGAATGGTTGTGGTGCAGTGGATATCAACTCGGAACGAGAAATTGGCGAACCGAGTTTGAATTCCAGTTGAATTCTTTGTATTCACTTACGCGCAAATATCCTTGGGAAAGGTATTAATCCATCACTTCCCTCCAGTTATGGGTTAAATAACAGGACAGATTGGGTTCTATAGTCTTGGTTGGCAACCAGTCTACCGCAGAAAGCAATGGCAACCTACTGTGGGATAATCTTCTGCCCAGTCAGTCATGTCTCTTTCGAGACATGATCGCCCAAGCGTGTATCACGTATGGCACTTAACTAACTGACTGCATGAGAAAGAAACCTAACTGGATAATATTATGTGTAAGACAGTAATTTTCAATAAAGGCTTTCCAATTGATTTCTTCCTCCAGCTGTGATTAGTGGTCTTGAATGAACATGAACAAAATTAACAGCCTTTCTGGTAACTAGTTCATTTATTTTGACATGGAAAAACTAACAAACATTGTAATTTATTGCTGTTTGTTTTATTCATCATCATTGTTGGCATTTGTATCAGATATCCACAAATTTAATTTCTTCTTTTCTGGTGATTGCATTGATGACTAAGTAGACCAATTCTTGTATGGAAGAGCCAATGGCATTGGCTGCATAGTAATGTTGCTGCGAGACGAGGTTGATGTGGTCTAGTGTTTCTCTCTTTTCTCTTCTCTTCTAGTGGCTGCATATGTTTTGGTTCCAATCGTAAGATAACAGAGTATGATCTCAGGCTTGTGTTTTAAATGATTTACTCCCATTTCCAGTGACTTTTGGTGTTGTTTTGCTTTGGTCCTTGTATTTTCAAAGAGGGCAACCAATCTTGTTACATAATGTGGTACTTCCACAAGAGACCCTAAACATATCAAACTCTTTCATTGCAACCAGATCTAAACTTATTTATAAATGGAACTTTGTGTGTGTCTCTATTATCTATAGACTCCGAAATGGCTGAACCGATTTTTGGAAAATTTACACAGTTGTACTATAAGCGTCTGCGAGTGTTCTTAGCTAGGGTTTATTTCAAGGTACCCCCAATAAAAATCAAAAATTGATAATTGAAAAAATCTGGTTATAGAAGGAGTGGTCTGATTTTAATCAAATTTGATACACTCATAGACAAAGACATAAGAAACGATATTCAGAAGTTTCAAGGTTGCAGTTCTTACAATAGTGCAGAAAAATGATAATATATATATATATATATATATATATATATATATATAAAAGGCAAGATGTTTGTGTGTGTGTGTGTCTGTTTATCTGTCTGTATGTCTTTTATACAAATCCACAATTTTTATCCGATTCTCACCAAACTTCACACAAATATTCTTTCAGCTGAGTCTGAGCTTCAGGACCATGGATTAGTTTTAAAGCTTTTATTACACCTGATCAACGCCGGGCTATACTGCTAGTGCATGATAACTACAAACAGGATGAAAAATAATTAAAAAATCTGATTTATACTAATATATCTCCTGTTGATCCTAATAAAAAATTAAAATTAATAATATAGAAAATACAATACTATTAATTTAATTATCCATAAAAACTCCTCCCCACTAACTGATGTGTTACATAAAACCAACATTATATATTAATTCAAATGTCCCTTGAGAGAATGTATCTCCGACAAAAAAAAACAAATATATATGTTGGTTTTATAACAAGTACATTAATAAGATGTCTTACATCAACAACATTCCTGTCTATATTCACAATATAAAAAAATAACGATCAATAACACAACTATCCTACACCAAGAAAACAACAAAAGCAAGCAATATATCCTTGAGGCAATATTCATTAAAAACTTGAGCCATCAATTAATAGAATCAGCTATGAATACTGTAGTAATGTTCTAAAATGTTTATAAAAAGAACAGTTTTTTCATGTTTTTATACATACATGACCATGACATTACAACATAAAAAATTTTTGTTCTAATGAACGCTAAGCAATTTGTCAATCGTTACATTTGAAGCAAGAAGAAAATTTATGGTAATTTTAGCAACACAGTTTTGTGGTTATTTTTTTTTTTTTACCACAACTTACACCCCTGTAGATGATCTCAGAAGGAAATTGAAAGTACTTGGAACACTGATAAATAGATAATAAAATCATCTGTCAAATTTACAGCTCATTTCTTACATCTTTCAATTATAATACGTGAAAGATTATTCATGAGTATGAATGGATTTGATTAAAAATAAGCAGACAATGGTTGCAATTTATTTAATTTGAGATATATATATATATATATATATATATATATATATAAACTTATTTATAAATGAAACTTTGTGTGTATTTGTTACTTATAGACTCTGAAACAGCTGAACCGATTTTATTGAAAATTTTACACAGTTGTACTATAAGCATCTGCGAACGTTCTTAGCTAGGTTTTGTATCGAGGTACCCCTGATAAATATCGAAAATCAATAATTGAAAAAATCTGGTTATAGAAGGAGTGGCCCAATTTTAATCAAATTTGATACAGTCATAGACAAAGACATAAGAAAGGATATTCAGAAGTTTCAAAGTTGCAGTTCTTACAATAGTGTAGAAAATCGATTTTTATATATATATATATATATATATATATATATAAAAGGCAAGATGTTTGTGTTCGTGTCTGTTTATTTGTCTGTATGTCTTTTATGCACATCCACAATTTTTATTTGATTCTCACCAAACTTCACACAAATATTCTTTAGGCTGAGTCTGAGCTCAGGGCCATGGATTAATTTTAAAGCTTTCATTACACCCGATCAATGCTGGGCTATACTGCTAGTATATATATATATATATATAAACACCTTATTTTTAACTTCACAAAGATATTTTTTTCTTTATTGTGGCTTCAAGCTCAGTCTGGGTCAACAATGCAGTGGATTTTGACAATTTTCAACCAGAACCAGCTAAGTGATCAAACAAACACAATGTGGGACAGGGTGGATTTGGAACGAAGTGATCAACTTTCAGTCGGCTGCGGAGATTTGGGTGTTGACATAAGACACAGGATGGTTCATACTGATGGTGATGAGTCATCACCAATTGGTATGGTCTTGTGCTTGTGTTTCAAATAACTTATGCACAAGTTTAGTGGCTTTCAGTATTATTTTCAGTTGGTCCTTGTACATTTGAAGAGGGCAACCAATCTTGCTACATTCTCCAATCATCGAAGACAGTGTTTAATGATCTATGATTCAATGCTTTGACTGTTAGCTCTTTCCAGGAATTTGGTGTTGGTCATATAGTAATTCCATTTGAATGTTCAATATTGAATGAAGCTTTTGCTGGTGAAAGCATTCTAATTATTGGATATCACGACAATATAGTCCAAGTTTCACAGCCATATAGCAAATTTGAAATAACGGTATTATAGACCGTAAATTTTGTTGTTCACATCTTTATTGAAGATATGTTTGATTAGTTTTCCAAATGGTCTGTGTGCAGCTCCAATTCTATGTTCCACATCCTTTTCTGAGGTTCAGTTAAGTGCCATATGTGATACACGCTTGGGCGATTGTGTCTTGAAAGAGACGTGACTGACTGGGCAGAAGATTATCCCGCAGTAGGTTGCCATTACTTTCTGCAGTAGACTGGTTGCCAGCCAAGGCTATAGAACCCAACTATTTCTCATTCCGAGCCGATATCCACTTCACCACAACACACATTCAAGATTCACTTTTTTGATAAAAGACTGCCTAGAAATGGAAACTGCTCTGTTTATCATTTGTTCATTAAATTTGTAGTGTGACTATGTGTGTATTATTTTTTGAAGCAGTTCTGGAATATAGTTTTTTACAAGGGCATGTTTCAAGTGGCACATATCTAACAAGTAAAACATTTTAAACTGGATGGTAACTTTATCTTTAATAAATGCTGCACATATTTCATAAGTTGCTTCTGCTGATTTTTGTTTTCAGGTGCCATATGGATTTTACTTGTTACTACTGTAGATATACACTTCAGAAGGTCATCTGTTAGTAATTACCATGCATTAGTTCTTTCAATGGAGATTTGAACTTTAAGAAAAAAACTGAGAATTACAGGGAGCCAAATCTAAGCTAACAGATTTGGCGTGATATGCTTTGCCTACAAAAACTGCCTGAGAATGCAGTTTTTACATTTTTTTTTTTTTTTTTTTTTTTTATAAGCGTTTCACCCCGAGCAAGGCATGTCACTGCCACTACTGTGCAGGGGGCTACGTAGAGTGGAGAAAGGCTGGTTAAATATAGGAAATAACAGAGGGTGGGTGATAGGCGGGTAAGGATACCGAGAATGAGGGTTGGGTAGATGAGTGTTGTGAGAATAGTTGGGAGTTAGTGTGATAGGAGGTGTCTATTGACCCTACATTTAAACACCTGGAGATTGTAACTGTCAGGAAAGCAGAGTTGTGGAAGGGAATTCCACAGGCGGGAAGCGCGAGAAAAGAAGCTGTTGGAGTAGAATTTACGGTTACATCTTATTTGTTTAACTGTAAAAGGGTGGGACCTAGTTGCTAATCTAGTATCTCGTGTAAATTCGTGCTTGGGCGGCACCAGTGATCTAAGCTCATCGGAGCATAAGCCATGAAAGTACTTGTAGAAGAGGCACAGGGAAGCTACATCACGCCGGTGTGAGAGCGGCTGCAGCCGGTCTGCCAAGTCAGTATCAACCACGTTACAGATCCTCCTTTGTATTTTGTCAAGAAGCCCAAGGAGAGCAGCAGGGGCACCCGACCAGGCCAACTTGGGATCTAATGGTGTCGGGGAGATCATTAATGTAGATCAGAAATAGCGTGGGACCTAGGATAGAACCTTGAGGGACACCCGCGTTCGTCTGGTAGTTTTGGGAGGCATGCCCATTTAATACCACCTTTAATGTGCGGTTAGAGAGGAAGGACTGGATGAGGTCAAACAGATGTCCAGTTATCCCATAGCTTCACAGTTTGCACAAGAGGCCAGCATGCCAGACCCTGTCGAATGCTTTGGAGATATCCAAGGCAACGGTTCGGGCTTCACCATTCTTGTCGAGTGCCTGGTATATGTACTCGGTAATGGTCGTTAGCACACAAGCTCCCTTATTGATGCCTCATATCCAACTGAGTTATCCCATGCAAGAATATCTGTTCATACATGCATAGTAAGGTCTCCTCTGATTGGTTACTAAGTTACATTAAGAATATTTGACTGGTTTCAGAGATATTCCAAATAGCTGTAAATTTTCTGAGCAGACCTTGTATGTGCGCACTCATGGTCTGCTCACACACAAGTTCTTGAAAGTACTTAAAGCCTGTTGATATTTGAATGGTTTCTTTTTCTATTATATTAAAAAATTTCTTCTTTGAAATACCCACATATGTTTTTGGGTCACTTGATGCATACACTCTGTTTACTAGATACATTATTAATGGGAAGCTGGTCATGAAGTTTGAATTGTACAACTATTGGGTTGGAATAAACTGTGCTGAGAAGTAGTCTAAAGAAAACAAAAAACAAAGGGAATGAAAACAAAAATAATAAAATTGATTTTTATCTACAGGGTGATTGAAAGATTAACTCCTTATTTATATGCATGAGTGGCCAGCCAGGAGTCCTTACTTAAACCAACTTTTTTTCTTTGGAGTTGGTTAAAGAAGCAAGTTTTTTTATACCAAACCAAGACTTTGGAAGGGTTTGAGTTTTGTTTAACAGCCTCTTTTCAAGTCTTTTCACTCTTTTATTTTTTTTTCCAATTGGAGTAGATAGACTAAACTATCGCCCGGTTCACACTCCACCCACATCTATTGAACAGGTGAAGAGGCTCATCCCTTGTTTCCTGTTTAGGATGCGGTTTCCGGTCTTCTCTTTTCCATTCTTTTTACCCTTACGTAGCCCCCTGCGCATCAGTGGCGTTATCGCCTTGCTTGGGGTGATATGATTGAAAAAAAAAAAATTATCAATCTCTGCCAAAAATGTGGAGTTTTAAGGTATATTTTTTTTTTTTTTTTTTTTTTTTTTTTTAATGTTTGGTTATAGTGGGAAGGTTAATTTACTGAGATTTTAATGAAAATTTTTTGTTTATATTCTTTTTTATTTTAGAAAACTGAAAAGGTCTTCTAGTCTTGTATTCAAAAATGTTTTGCTGAGAATAATTTTTTCCTTCAAAAATGTGTTATGGTAATAATTTTTTCTTTAAAAATGTATTGTTGGTAATATTTTTTCTTCAAAAATGTATATTTTTCTATAAAAATCTATTTTATACTTTCATAATGTTTTGATCCCAAGTTTGGGGGTTAGCTATTTACCCATAGCTGGGACCCTAACAGGTGCTACCACTCCGGGTCAGGGTAGACATGGGAACAACAGCAATTAAGAGGTGGTTCCATGCACCTCATAACCTCCTAATTGGAGGCCTTGCTGCCAGATGCAGTTTACTGTCATGCCCAAGATCAGGAAGAACTTGAAGGGCAAATACAAGAAGTTACGTCTTTCATACTACAAGAATTTCAGTTGATGCAATTCCTTGGCAGCTTGAGAAGCTCGCAGAAAAATCTGGTGCTCATTTTGTATTCTAAACAAAAACCACGTGCTAGACGCTTTCTTTTCATATTCGTTTCTTGTAAAAATTATGGTTAATAAATAAATTATGAGTATTTTAAAATGTGGAGTTAGTTTTCAGTCACCCTGTATAACTAGTAATGATACCCAGTGTTGTCTGGGCCAAATTCTTTTGATCTGCTGTGCTATGCAGTCATTTCTTCCTTTGATCTATTAGCTGTAAAATAGTATTTGTGAAATTACAATTAAGGCAGTTTGATTAGTTTAAATATTTTTGAAATCATTTTATTTGTAGTATGGATGCATAAGTGCAATAATATAGTAATTGAATGTTTTGCAAATATATATATATATATATATATATATATATATATATACATAAAGAATCACAAGATAGCCAAAACCTACCGCGGTTTCACACAACGGCTCGTCAGTTAGGTATTATTTTGAATATTATAAGCTCTGGGTTTACTCATCGAGCACTGTTTACCATACTGCAATGGAGCAAATAAATTTAGACTGTTCGCTCAAAGACATACCAGTCCCCAAAAAACACTTATATGAATTAAATAAAAAAGTTAGGTATTATTTTGAATATTATAAGCTCTGGGTTTACTCATCGAGCACTGTTTACCATACTGCAATGGAGCAAATAAATTTAGACTGTTCGCTCAAAGACATACCAGTCCCCAAAAAACACTTTTATGAATTAAATTAAAAAGTTAGGTATTATTTTGAATATTATAAGCTCTGGGTTTACTCATCGAGCACTGTTTACCATACTGCAATGGAGCAAATAAATTTAGACTGTTCGCTCAAAGACATACCAGTCCCCAAAAAACACTTATATGAATTAAATAAAAAAAAATAAAAAAAATTAGGTATTATTTTGAAAATATATACATATATATATATATTTGTTTTTTTTCAACTTAAGCTCAAGAAAGATAAACAAAATCTATTATTAAAGGAAAATATAGCTTAATTTATTTTTACGAATAAAACCTAAAAAAGTAAATAATACAAATGAACATTTCTAGATGTGCTATTTTAAAAATATAAGATTGAAAAATATCGCTTTTGCTTACTTCCCTTTACTCCACATTGAAAACATGTTACCATTTTCTGGACAGAAATAGCTTTTTGCTTGAATTTTTGGAATGAGGAGTTATCATTATTTTCACTATATATATATATGAGGACAATAGTCTGAACATAGTGTAAATAATGATAGCTCCTGATTCCAGAAATTGAAGCTGAAAAAAAAATCTTTGATTTGAATTTAGGTATTTCAAGTGGCACTCACTCGACTGAAGGGTAAGAAAATAATAAATAAATAAAAACATTTGAGGTCAAATGGCAACAAACTTGACATTAATGATTTCTGGTTGATGAACTATCTCAGTGTTTTTCATATTTTTAAGCAATAGCACACCAAGGAGCAAATTAAAATAACATGCCACACTTAGCAAAATTTTTAAAGGCATACATGTAAATGTTATAAAACAAAGCCATAGATTAAAAAAAATCCTACATGCACACAAATATGGACTCACTTTATTTCAATGTTTCTATACAACTATTTGTGCAACTTATTTAGTGTTAAACCTGTACCTGGTATAATATACTTCTAAATGTTTGGGAAATTATTAAATCAAATGCTCAGTGGTGTATATCAGAAACTTTGACAATATTAATTCATAAGTCAGTAGAAATTTGTAAAAACTTTAAATTGGGCAAAAAATGTTGAACATAATTATATGTAAAAATGGTTAATATTCATTTATTCAAATAAAAGAAAATTTGAAAAAGTTAAATTAAAAAATAAAAATACTATAAAAAATGAATATTAAAACACTAAAATAATCAAATAATTGTGAAAATAATTATTTGGAAAAAAAGTTTAATACTTATTTATCAAAATATTAATACTTCCACACAAGCACAAGTGTATGCTGTAACAATATTTTGTGGTATTGAGAATCACTAGTCTATATTGTCATCGTTGGGATTACGTTAGTTCTTTAGCAGGGAACAAACTGTCCATCTAGTAGTTCTAATGCAACTAGTTTGTGTTGCTAGCCAAACTTTGTGATGTTGAGATTGGCAGAGATTTGGTAAAAGGAAGGGATAATCTATTAGTCCAACATAGTTGTTCCAAGTGGCACCTAGCTACCCACCCAGATCAAGCAAATGATACCCTGAATAAAATCTGTAAATATATTGGAAACACTTGCCATTATCAGAAATGACAATCACATTTATTTTCATATTTAATTTCCTTATGAGCTTGCAGTGAACCCTTCTTAGTTTTTGGGTGCATACCAATATGAACGAGAATGAAAAAAACAAAATAGAGTAGTCATTGGCTAGTCGATAGAAAGCTATTTGAGGGTCCTATTCTATGTTTATAATTTATAATGGATTTAAATTTCAGATTATGTAGACTCATAAAATTTACTGTTACAATGGTAAAAAAACAATTGCTTACCATTTCAAGAATGCCTATAATGGATCTTTTCCAGAAGGAATGGTATACATCATGCAATACAAAATTGTCTTTGCCTTAGGGGTGTGTTGTCATTTTTTTCTGTCTGCTGCAGTTTCACCCTCAAGCTGACCTGATCACTTTCTAGCTAATCATATTGATGCCAGGCTTAGTGCAGATGCCTGATTGCTATAATGCAATGTCCAATATAACCCTCAGAATGCAAACCAGCTGACCATGTACCAACATTACAGAAGCAATCCACCACACCTGGTAGCCATTCATTCATTCAACTGAAACACATGTTTCCATACTTTTTACTAAATATCCTACCAATGTCAGTTGTTACAGGCACTCTGGACCTAATCATTAAACCAAGGATTGTTAGTATCGAATTGCAGGGATGAGTGCTAATCATCCATGAAAAGCTCACCAATGAGTACAGTTGTTTTGATACCAAGGACTAGGTCATATTGTGAACAAAGGGAGAACTATGTAAGGCTGTGTGTGGGTGTAGTGAACTTTGTGACTTTTTAAGAATTGCATTTCTTATACAAATAGCCTATAAATGGTTTTTTATTTGAGTAAGTGGTTACATATGTCCACACCCATCATCTTGACATTCCTCCAAAAATCTAGGTGTGGACCAGGATGGCTGGAAGAAGATCAGTACCATTGAATTGCCAGACCAAGATACCTTCCAAAGTAAATACAGTTCTTCCTAGATTATTTATTTTAGGGAAAAAAAGATGAATTTCAGAGGCTCTAACTCTGAAGCAAAAATACTGGAAGAGAAGTCACTGGGTTGTATCATGAGGGTAAATTTTTATTTTTTTAACCAGCAGAACCATTTAGATTTGGTTATCTACAAGAGAATTAGGTGATAAAAAATAACTACTGTATGAATGCAGAAAAGAATAATGAAAGAAACCAGCTGTCCTTAGACTTGAGGAAAGCCGTAACTAATTGGAAAGAAGAAAAATTTATTTTAGTTTTCTTCCTCTATTACTTGAACTAAGCATATTGGTGAAGAATAAAATTAACAAAACTGGCATAGTAATGGCAACATGAGCATTTATTTATTTATTTATTTTTTTACAAGGAAATGTTCAACATTCAGATGGCCATTGTGGTGCAGTGGATATCTAATAAGAAATTGAAGAGCCAAGTTCGGATTCCAATTGAATTTATTGCATTCACTGAGGTGCAAATACCCTTGAGAAAGATATTAATCCGTCTTTTCTCCCTCTAGCTATGGGTTAAATAACAAGACAGATTGGGTTCTATAGCCTTGATTGGCAACCAATCTGCTGCAGAAAGTAATAGCAACCTACTGTGGGAAAATCTTCTGCTTAGTTAGTCATATCTCTTTCGAGATATGATCACCCAAGTGTGTATAATGTTTAGCACTTAACTGACTGTTCAGAATTCATTACTGAGCAGCCAGTGATACTTGAGTTCAGCTTTTCTTCACTCTTTGGCCATTGGGCTGGAATCAAAGTTTAGTATCTGTTTATTTTTTTTTATCTCTTATGGTAATAACAATATTGAACCAACGAAAGGTAAAAATAATTATTTTTGATGGTCTTTGATGGATGATATTGCACAAATGGTGTCAGCATTTGTCTTTAGATGGGACTTTGATAGAATAAAACTTTCAAGATATAATAGGACATTGAGTGTTTCAGGAATAATGGCTATTAGCAGAGGCTTATAAACAAATTCATACTACAAGTCATTATTGTAAGAGGAAATGCAGGAGAACCATTCCACATATCCAGAAAGTCTTTTTCATCTGTTTCAGTAAGTGTATTTTTTATTCATTTCTATATTTTTAGTTTGAAAATAAATACATTTAATTTAAAGCTTTACAATGAGCACTTGTTTAGAGGATTGACCATTTCAGGAGGATTCATTTCATGAAATATATATAATAGATCCTGGGCATGACAGTAAAATGCATCCGGCATCAAGGTCTCTGATTGGGAGGTTGTGAGGAGCATGGAGCCACCTCTTAATTGCTGTTGTTCTCAAGTCCACCCTGACCGGAGTAGTAGCACCTGTTAGGGTCCCAGCTATGGGTAAATAGCTAAGTCACAAACTGGTAAAAACAATATGAAAATATCAAAAATAAAATTTTATAATAATATACACAGAAAAATAAACTTCTAGAAAATAAATAAATAAATATATATATATATATATATATATATACATTTTTGAAGGAAAAACAACAACAAAAATAAAAAATTATTACCACAACCTTCTATAAAATATATATATATATATATATATTTTTTTTTTTTTTTTCTCAGAAAAACCTTTATGAACATAAAACTAAGACGTTTTCAGTTTTTTGAAGTTTAAAAAAAAATATTTTCATTAAAATCTAACTGGATTAGCCTTCTCACTATAACCAAAAAAAAAAAAAACAAACCATAAAATTAAATAACCCACAGAGGTTGATATGCTGTTAAACAAAACTCAAATATATATCATAAAATATAAGTCTTCAGCATATATGCCTACTTGGCATATATGCTGACAACACTACGGTTTACTTTCACCTTGATCAAAAATCTGCTGAGGCTGACAAAGCAAACCTCACTGCTGAACTTGAAAAGGACCTCCAGTCCATGGTGAACTGGGGTAAGAAATGGCTTGTGAATTTTTATGCATCCAAAACAAAGCTGCTATCTATTAAACATCACAGACAATTGCTCCTACCCCTCATTAGCATGAATCAGGCTAGTCTCCCTAAAAGCAAAACACTGTCTCCTCGAGTTAACTCTCAAAACAAACCTCAAGTGGAATGACTATATAGAATCCATAACTAAATCCGCTGCTAAGAATGTCAGTTCTCTGTGTAGGGCCAGGAAGTTTTTCCCGTTTGAAACAATCCTGCACATATATAAATCTACCATCCACCTGTGCATTGAATACTGCTGCCATATCTGGTCTGGTGCACTTGCTATCCACCTAGGTGTCCTTGACAAAATTCAATGGAGAATCTGTAATGTGATCTATCCTGACTTGGCAGCTCGGATAAAGTCACTTTCTCATCGGCACAATGTGACTTCCCTGTGTCTCTTCTACAAATACTTTCACGGCTTCTGCTCCGATGAACTTAGCTCACTGCTGCCCCTATATATGAATTTACTCAAGCCACAAGATTAGCAACTAGATCCCATTCTTTTACTGTGAAACCAATAAGATGTAAATGCAAATTCTACACCCTCAGCTTCTTTTCTTGCACTTCCCGCCTGTGGAATTCCCTTCCATTTACTTGGTTCTCTGAGAGCTACAATCTCCAAGAATTTAAATGTAAAGTCAATAGTCATCTCCTATCTCACTAACCTGCATCCTCTTTCTCATACTCCTTTCTCCATCCACCCCACTCTTATCAGTATTCTCATCCTTCTCTTACCCACTTCTTGACACCCCCTATAACCTGTCACTGTTTCTCATAACTTTCCTCCTATGTAACCCTATGGGATACACATTTTTTTTTCTATTAAAATAAGCAATAAGAAAATACATAAAAACATTATAGAAATTTTGGATCAAAACGGCATTAGAATTTAAATCACATTTTTATATTTCTCAACCAATCAGCTAAAAACAGAGAATAAGAATATTCTAGAAAAATAGGATCGGAAGTCAATTAACAAAAAATATTTAGGCCCCAAAACAAAATAGTAAAATACAAATCTGATTGGTCAATAAATGTCTTCACACCTAAATGTTAGGAAGATTCTTTGATCCACTATTATGGTATATAAATAACACACAGTTAGGAAGAAAAGGAGTTCAGTCACCAAGCTAGCCATTAAGTCAGCATGTAACTGATACTTTGTCCGGCCAAGTCATTCTTCCACACCAAAGTTCATGACCTAGCTACCGATGGCCGTGAAAGGAAAAACCCGACAAACTTTCTTTCATCAACGCGACATGCTGTCGCCACCCGAGATGAACTTAATGTAAGTAAGAACGACTTATTTACGGACTCCGTTAATATAAACTTACACACACCTTTAAACAAATTTAACTTCTTGCCAAACTTTATTTTCCAAAAGGAAATTTTTCACATCTTGTATTTTATTTGTTTCCACATGCTAATTTTATTTTATACATATTAAATTGTTTGTTGTTTAATGTTCGTTGTGACTTATTCCATTTCTTTTGCGCGATTGTAAAACATTGTGTTGTATTTGTGGGGGAACTAATCTCGAGAGCAATACCCGTAAAATACGGAAGCACATCAACCAAGCACTTACCAAATCCCCTACAACCCTTTGCAAAACAGTGGCAGTAAAATGCCTTGCATGGGGCGATATCATTGTAAAAAAAAAAATATTTTTAGGTTTTGTCATTACTGTACCTTTTTTTGACGTTAAAATTTTTACAATTTTATGACATTTTCAAAAGTTATATATATGTATAAGAAAAGTTACAGAGAAAAGAACAGTTTTAATAAATTCCTCTTCCACAAATTAGTGAAGTTTCAAAGTTTCAGGCACGTGCCATGAATTAATACTTTTTATGGCAAGTTCAGAATGGTAGACTTTTGACCCGATTGTCAAATCGTGCTTGTAATTGTTTTTATGGAGAGTAAATGCTTTTATTGATGCACTTCTGAAAAAAAAATTAGCTTCATCACTGTTGTGCAATGAATAATATAAAGAAGTTGGAAGGCATGAACTGTTGAAATAAAACTCGTATTAAGTCAAAGTGCCCTTCTGTGTCATTTTTGAGAATGTGATTTTTCTCAAAGTTTAGGTCACATCTAATAATTATTGATTCTATTAGTATTGTATTTCTTTCATATCAAATGACCTATTTTTAAAAATTTTTTTTTTTTTTTATAAGCGTTTCACCCCGAGCAAGGCATGTCACTGCCACTACTGTGCAGGGGGCTACGTAGAGTGGAGAAAGGCTGATTAAATATAGGAAATAACAGAGGGTGGGTGATAGGCGGGTGAGGATACCGAGAATGAGGGTTGGGTAGATGAGAGTGTTGTGAGAATAGTTGGGAGTTAGTGTGATAGGAGGTGTCTATTGACCCTACATTTAAACACCTGGAGATTGTAACTGTCGGGAAAGCAGACTTGTGGAAGGGAGTTCCACAGGCGGGAAGCGCGAGAAAAGAAGCTGTTGGAGTAGAATTTACGGTTACATCTTATTTGTTTAACTGTAAAAGGGTGGGACCTAGTTGCTAATCTAGTATCTCGTGTAAATTCGTGCTTAGGTGGCACCAGTGATCTAAGCTCATCGGAGCAGAAGCCATGAAAGTACTTGTAGAAGAGGCACAGGGAAGCTACATCACGCCGGTGTGAGAGCGGCTGCAGCCGGTCTGCCAAGTCAGTATCAACCACGTTACAGATCCTCCTTTGTTTTTTGTCAAGAAGCCCAAGGAGAGCAGCAGGGGCACCCGACCAGATATGGCAGCAATATTCAATACACGGGCGGATGGTAGATTTGTATATGTTCAGAATAGTTTCAGGTGGGAAAAATTTCCGGGCCCTGCACAGGGAGCCCACTTTCATAGCAGCAGATTTGGCAATGGATTCAATATAGTCATTCCATTTGAGGTCCGCCGAGAGTGTAAGGCCAAGGAGGCGTAGTATTTTACTCTCTGGGAGGCTAGCCTGTCCCATGCTATTTTAAAAAATTTTTTTTTATATTAATTTCACCCCAAGTAAGTCAGAACTGTCACTTGTACATAGGGGGTTACACACACACACACACACACACACACACACACACACACACACACACACAAACAGTTACAGGGAATGCTGAAGAAAAGATAAGAGGATGAGATTTAGGGAAGTAGAAACTGGCAATTGATATTGAATTTAAACTTTTAGAGATTGTAGCTATCAGAGAATTGAGTATATGAAAAAGTTCTACAGAAAAGAAACTGATAGAGTAGAAGTGGGGTTTCATTTGTCTATTTTTATGGTAAAAGGGTTGTGTTTTTGATTTTTGACTAGTCTGAAGTCGGCATTTTAAGTTATACACTGCTGAAATTGCTTCTGGCATACTAGATGGAAAAATGAACAAAATTTTTATAGTTGTAAACATACAAAATGACCTCCACCCAAGCTTTTCACCAACTAGCCAATGTACCCTGTATTCCATTCTGATTCTCGATCTCGTGGTATATACCAAAAGCTGTGGAAGAGTCTTCTGCATGCTCACAAGGTGACACATTGAAAGAAACTCTGTCATATTATAATGGTTTTTTACCTACTTACCAGTGGGGGTAGGTAAGGTGATTCTTGAGAAAATTTCTGCTATGTCAGATCTTCTTTTGACCAACTCCTCAGTACAATAAGAATGGCAGCTTTGGAACTGTGCTGCAGATATATCCATCTCCCATCAAGAGCAGACCAGAATTCTTCCAAATCTCAAGCATTACTTTTAATATAGACCAGCACCCGGATATACCCTATTTCCAGTTTTGTTGGCACTTGATCACTAAAAAACTCTCATTCATCCATGTTACCCTTTGGTCAAAGTGGATGCTGCTTGGAAGACCAAATTCAAGACATTATCTGCTAGTCCATCAAACAGTTGGGATTGAGATAAAAACCACCTTTATTTCTATGTGGGTGTCCATATTATTGCAATAAGTAGGTTGCTAACTGAGCTACCAAGATAATTTTGGTACCATTTTTTTTTTTTTTTTTTTTTTTTTTTGTCAAGTTTTCAATGTCAGTATTAAGTTTTTAGATATATTGAAATTAAAATTTTAGTTTGAGATACTCAAAATTAGTCCTTTTTTTATAAGGAAACGTTTGGCATTCATTGATCAAGCAGCTGGTATTACTTTAAGTTGAAATTTATAGAATCTTTCATCAGTATAATTTTTCAGGAAAATAGGTTCCTCAAGTTGTTGTAACCCTAAAACATTACTGTGTGAGTAATCCCCAAAATGGAGGTTGGGAATAATAGTATATCAACAAGTCCAAGACTTGCACACTGCGTGAAGTAGATATACTGCTAGTAACTATAATCACTTTACTCTCTACTGCAATAGTGTCCGTGTATATAAGAGAATAGTAACATCCCATTCCTGTATACAGGTAGGTATATAATACAAGTTCATTAGCTATTATTGCTCTTTCCAGAATTGATGAAGATTTCCTTAACTTTTTGTTTAAATTAGCATGGAACATCAACATATTGATCATGTCTTTATTTTCTTAAGTTACATATTATACCTATTTTCATTGTGGCTGTTGTTGAAAGTTAGCAAGTGTTGTGGTTTCTGTTATTTGTAGTTTTTTATTTGTAATTCTGTAGTGCCAGTTCAGGGTTTGGAGAAAAGGCCTTGTTAAGACCTACAGGCCTCATTTGCTCAAAGCCATTGTTTAATTATTCACCTGATAAAGGAGTTGTAATCTTATCAGGTGTATCATACAAATCAACCTGAATTTCGGCCACTATTCCTTTCCTGTTTGTGACTATTTACTGAACAGAAGAGACCATCTTTTTCCTTACTGATTGCCCATTTAAATGAAACAGATTGATTAGAAAATAATAACAGAAGCAATAAAAAGAATTCAATTCTTGCAATGATCATAACTCATTTTAAACTTAAAGAAATTATCTATCATTGTCTGCCTGAATGACTGGACCAGCTGAGTTTGTTTTGTTTAATGGCATATCAACCTCTGTGGATTATTTAATGCCAAAAAGGTGGGATTTTAAGGTATTTTTAATGTTCAGTCCTAGTGAGAAGGTTGATTTAGTCAGATTTTAATGAAAATTTGTTTTTATTATTTTTTATTTTAGAAAACTGAAAATGTCTTCTAGTTTTGTATTCAAATATATTTTGCTGAGAATAATTTTTTTTCAAAAATGTATTGTTAGTAATATTTTTCCTTCAAAAATGTATATTTTTCTATAAAAAGTCTATTTTTATGTATATATTTCTATAAAAGTGTATCTTCATACTCTCATAGTGTTTTGACCCCAGTTTGGGAGTTAACTATTTGCCCATAGCTGAAACCCTAACAGGTGCTACCACTCCGGGTCAGTTGATAAGTTTTGAAGTGCTTAATATCACAATTGATTTTTTTTCTATGTGCCATTCTTTTCAGTTGGTTGTTTTTGTTTAGTTGCATATCAACACCTCTATGGATTACTAGCAGTATAGCCCAGTGTTGCTCGGGTGTAATGAAAGCTTTAAAACTAATCCATGGTCCTGGAGCTCAGACTCAGCCTAAAGAATATTTGTGTGAAGTTTGGTGAGAATCGGATAGAAATTGTGGATTTGTATAAAGGACATACAGACAGATAAACAGACACAAACACCTTGCCTAAAATATATATATATATATTATTGATTTTCTGCACTATTGTAAGAACTGCAACCTTGAAACTTCTGAATATTGTTTCTTATGTCTTTGTCTATGAGTGTATCAAATTTGATTAAAATCGGACCATTCCTTCTATAACCCAATTTTTTTTTTCCGATATTTATCGGGGGATACCTCAACACAAAACCTAGCTAAGAACACTCGCAGATGCTTATAGTACAACTGTGTAAATTTTAAAGAAAATCGGTTCAGCTGTTTCAGAGTCTATAGGTAAAGGACACACACGCAAAGTTCCATTTATAAATAAGTTTAGATTTAATACTGAAATTTAAATATTTTGTATGCAATTTTATTTTTTTTAAATTTTTATGGAAATAATTGTTTTAATGATATGTCATACTAATTAATTTATACCTTTCCCAAGAGTATTTACATATAAGTTAATATAACAAATCCAACTAGGTTTGGAACTCAGCTCTTCGATTAAGTCATTGTCCATTACACCACCCGGGGTGGTAGCACCTGTTAGGATTCCCAGTTATGGGCAAATAGTGAATCTCTCAAACAAAACACTGAAAGTATAAAAATACATTTTCATAGTAAAAACACCAGCAATACATACATACATACATACACACACACACACATGTTACGGAAATTAACGAATTTTAACGAAACTTGGTTATAAGCAACCGACAATTTGTAATGAATTATTTTGAAGATTATTTTTACTGATACTCGTATTTAAGTAGATATTCTGTTTTTAATTAAACAGTATTTTATATTTATATCTACCAGCCTGATTATTTTACGATAAATTTTATTGCGAAAATGTGTGCTATCCAGCAGGATTCGAACCTGCGACCCCTATTTACATAGGGGAAGCTACCATTTGATCTGGTACTGTCTTAACCACTCGACCATGAATAGCCAGAATAATCATGAATATTCATGGTCGAGTGGTTAAGACAGTACCAGATCAAATGGTAGCTTCCCCTATGTAAATAGGGGTCGCAGGTTCGAATCCTGCTGGATAGCACACATTTTCGCAATAAAATTTATCGTAAAATAATCAGGCTGGTAGATATAAATATAAAATACTGTTTAATTAAAAACAGAATATCTACTTAAATATGAGTATCAGTAAAAATAATCTTCAAAATAATTCGTTACATATATATAAATTACCAACAATACATATTTATAGTAAAAAAGACCAACAATACATTTTATCAGTAGTTCAAGGCATATAATTGAATTCAATATTTAATTGATGCTATGAAATGGTGTTAAAAATATTTAGATTTTAGCATTAAATAACCTATAGAGGTTGATATGCTGCTAAACCAAATCAACCAACCAACTAAAAATTGCACAGCCAAGCTTACAGCCCCTAGCACTCCTGAATGGTCACCCATATAGGTACTGACCAGGTTTGATGTTGCTTAACTTTGGTGATCATACGGGTACCAGTGTTTCAATATGATCTGGCCATAAGCCTATCCCTTCAGGACGTGGGTGATCATATCTCTTCACAACTTCCTATGTTTGCTAGCTTTTAGGTTTATCTTTTCACTATCACACTAAGATGCCATTTTGCCATCTATTTAGTCAAGCTTATTATGTAGGTCAAGCACTGTTTCTCCTCTGTCTCTCTTGCGTTCAATATGAGTGTCAAATTCTCTAAGCCCTTTCTTTATTATTTATCCTAGGAATTTCTTTTTGTTTGTATTTTCCTTAAAACTTCCTTTTTAGTTGCATGTTCAGGTCATGGTATTCTCAGCATCTTTCTGCAGAACAACATTTCTGTTGCCTCAAGTCCCTTCATGTGTAAGGAGATTGTTCAGCATTCACTGCCATATAGCAGGACTGATATTACATGACATTTTAGCACTCTTTTTTTTGTTTCTAATGTTAAAGTTATATATTTTTTCATCCAGAGATAAGAAGCTTGGTTAAATTGAGCTACCTGGGCTGAACTTATCTGAGCCAGCACAGGAGACAGGTTAATTCAACAATGCATTAGTTTTTTTTAACCAGGAAGATGTAACTTCAAACCCTATGTTTATTTGAATAGAACTTAATAGCAATCCATAATTAATATTGTCCATAGAATGAACCTTAATAGCACCATAATAATATTGTCCATAGAATAGAACTTAATAGCATCCATAATAATATTGTCCATAGAATAGAACTTAATAGCATCCATAATAATATTGTCCATAGAATAGAACTTAATAGCATCCATAATAATATTGTCCATAGAATAGAACTTAATAGCATCCATAATAATATTGTCCATAGAATAGAACTTAATAGCATCCATAATAATATTGTCCATAGAATAGAACTTAATAGCATCCATAATAATATTGTCCATAGAATAGAACTTAATAGCATCCATAATAATATTGTCCATAGAATAGAACTTAATAGCATCCATAATAATATTGTCCATAGAATAGAACTTAATAGCATCCATAATAATATTGTCCGTAGAATAGAACTTAATAGCATCCATAATAATATTGTCCGAATAGAACAATAGAATCCTAATTAACAATAGCATCCATAATAATATTGTCCGTAGAATAGAACTTAATAGCATCCATAATAATATTGTCCGTAGAATAGAACTTAATAGCATCCATAATAATATTGTCCGTAGAATAGAACTTAATAGCATCCATAATAATATTGTCCGTAGAATAGAACTTAATAGCATCCATAATAATATTGTCCATAGAATAGAACTTAATAGCATCCAATAATAAAATTGTCCATAGAATAGAACTTAATAGCATCCATAATAAAATATTGTCCAATAGAATAGAACCCTTAATAGCATCCATTAATAATATTGTCCATAGAATAGAACTTAATAGCATCCATTATAATATTGTCCATAGAATAGAACTTAATAGCATCCATAATAATATTGTCCATAGAATAGAACTTAATAGCATCCATAATAATATTGTCCATAGAATAGAACTTAATAGCATCCATAATAATATTGTCCATAGAATAGAACTTAATAGCATCCATAATAATATATTTATCTTTCATTATTATTGTTTTTCCTACTGTGCCAATAGTTTGAACCTTATTTGTAAGCCAACTCTGTTTGTCTCATTGCTATAATTTTTTACTGTTTCTCTTGGTGAATGATATGAATCAAAATGAATAAGGTGTGCTAAAAAGCTCTTACCTTGACCAAAGATAGATAAAAAAAAAAATTGGTGTCTGGTCATTTGGTTAGATTTTGGGTAGCCAAACACATTTTGGCACCCTCTCATTTGATTTCCATTGTAAATCAGTTTCTATAGATCTGTTTTCTGTGGGTTTTTTTTTTCCTTCTACCCTTTCCTTTGTATTTTGTTATGCACATTGATTTTTCTATGAAATGTATTGTTTTTCAGGTGCTTGTACTCCTGCAGCTGTCCAATCACGGTAAACTAGTGGAGTGGGCTCCACTATGCCTATGGAATTGGGAACAAAACAAGCTAAGTTAAAGGGAGCTCAGGTGATATATAGACGACATAGAGGATTGCACAGGGACGGACATTCCATTGCAAACATGAACCGTTACGATCTTGACACGGATAGTATTTTGCCACCAGAAATTCGGTAAGTACAAAATACATTTTACTTAACACACCCATATTGTATGTTACATATATTAATGGGTGTGCAGGTGGTGTAATGGATACTGACTTGGAATGAAAAATCTTAGAGCTGGGTTTGAATTCTTGAAGAGATCATATTTACTTAGGCTCAAATACCCTTTGGAAAATTAGGGATCTATCTTTTCTCTTCACCCCCACTCCAGATATCTTCAAAAGTTCTCACACAACATGAATTTGACACTTGATATCAATTTCACCAGCATCAACTCAACATTTTTCCAAATTGAAGCTTCTCATGTTAATTTTTGGTGTGGCCTTGATGATCCACTCACAGCAAAACAAACGAGCATACCATACAAAAATCAACTCAATGTTGAAAACAACCAGAAAATTTTAACACCAACTGCTGGTCTTTCTCTATCATGTTTTTTTTTCAACGTGAAAAACACTACTGATATTCATACAATTGGCTACATTCGGATCATTAGAAATTCTACAGAACCCCGATGACACGATACTTCAAACAAGTATGTTTGCATTGACAAAATACCCACACCTCAATTACACCATTTGATTCTTTCTTTTTTTTTCTTTTCAGCTGATGAGGGACAAAACAGAACATATTCAAACTTTATAGCTACATTGACAGAATAAAACTCTCCAAATCTGGAAGAGATCCTATGAATTACTCCCCTTGGCTCTGCTAAACGTGCTCACTAGAGAGCACTCTTTGAGCTCATAAATAGGCAATGATATTTTCTCTTTCTTGCTTTTTGGTATTTTGAAATCTTGCTTTTAGATGTAGTCATATATGAATAGAAATGCCGCTGACAAGGTGCCTTCGTTCCTCCTTTGTCTTTTGTACTGTCTCACACACCCATATACACACTATTGCCAAACATGCACACACACACACACATTTTTATTATACTCATCTATTAACCACTTGACTCTAGTTCTTTCACCACCCCGTATATCCTTTCCTTTCTCTCCACCTTTGCAACTGTCATCACACCTGTTTTCCCATCCTTCTCTTGCTCCTTTCTAACTGGTTCGTCTTCCTCTTCACTCTCTTCTACTTAATCTTTTTACTCTTACGTAGCCCCCTGCACATCAGTGGCATTACCACCTTGCTCGGGGTGATACGATTAAAAAAAAAAAAAACTGACCTGTTTTAATGTTTTTTTTTCCTTTCATCAGAAATTGTCGTTATATATTCATTGTTTTTGTCGTTTGTAATATGTTTGTGTGTATATAATATATATATATATATATATATATATATATATATAAAATCATAATTATAATAAAAATGGATATATTAAAATTAAAAAAACAGGAATAAGGAACAAAACATTTTATAGTTAATGTAAAAAAGTAAAACAAAAATTAACTGCCTTTCATTCCTCTTTTGTCTGACATCTAATGAGTACTAAAAAAATTCACACGCCATATAACATAGAAAACACCACCTGCCCAAAAAAAGCTCTTGTATGTATTAAGCATATCATCAAAATCTGATAACATTAAATATTAAAAGCCATTCCTTTTGCTTACAGAGAGAGATGTGATTTTCTAAGCACAGCTTAGATATGGCATAAGGCCAAAAGCATGGGGCACCTAGTGAGGACCGAACTTACTACTCAATCCTAATGATTCTAACAAGACAAGCTTGCTAACCATTACACCATGTCAAGGGGCCCTTGCTTACAGAGAGAGTGCTGGAAGGACTTCATATATTTAACCACAAAGACCTTCTAGATGGAAATCTAAATGAGCCTTCCTGAGTACCAACAACATGTTTTGGTTATAGAACCAGGTTCACTGATGATTGTTTGACAAATGCTCAATTATTACTGACCCAAATGTTTTGGTACACTTTTGTAAATTTTCTAAATTTCCTCTCCAATTCTTGGAATTCGTAATTCCAACCTTTTGACTAGTTCTACCTATAGTATCACACTGGCATTTTTTAAAAAAATTTATTTATTTTTTTTTTTTATTTTTATTTTTTTTATAAGCGTTTCACCCCGAGCAAGGCATGTCACTGCCACTACTGTGCAGGGGGCTACTTAGAGTGGAGAAAGGCTGATTAAATATAGGAAATAACAGAGGGCGGGTGAGGATACCGAGAATGAGGGTTGGGTAGATGAGTGTTGTGAGAATAGTTGGGAGTTAGTGTGATAGGAGGTGTCTATTGACCCTACATTTAAACACCTGGAGATTGTAACTGTCAGGAAAGCAGACTTGTGGAAGGGAGTTCCACAGGCGGGAAGCGCGAGAAAAGAAGCTGTTGGAGTAGAATTTACGGTTACATCTTATTTGTTTAACTGTAAAAGGGTGGGACCTAGTTGCTTACTTTTTTCAATCAATACCACCTCATGCAAGGCTGCAATGCCACACAAAAAAGCACAAGGGGTTACAGGGTGTGATATAATTAGGGACAGAAACATTGATAATGAGCAAGAAGCAGAAGTAGTAATCCATGATTGATATTGCATTTAAAATCTTGCAGATTAAAGTTGGCAGGACAGCATGGAGCCAGAAAAGAGTTCCACAAACAAGAATTACAGGAGAAAATCTGTTAGCATAGAATTTACGGCTACATCTAGTCAGATCAGCTTTAAATTGATGAAACCTGGGGGACATCTGCATTTGTTAGAAATGATCTAGATGAATCACCATTCAGGATAACTTTTATTTCACAATTTGATACGAAAGACTTGATCATTTCAAAAAAGTGTTCAGAGACACCATAACTTCTCAGCGTGTGGAGAAGATGTGAAAGTCACAGTCTGTCAAAGGCTTTTGAGATGTCCAATGCTACAGCCTGGGCTTTACCATTTTTATCTAGAGCATGATAGACACTTTTTGCAATTATCATCAGTAAATCAGCAGTTGACCTGGGGATACAAATGCTGTATTGCTTGTCTGAGAAAAAGCCCTGCAATGAGAGATAATGAGCAAATTCAGCATTGATTAGGGCTTCTAGGAGTTTTCCAAAAAGAGGTAAAAGGTCTCATCAATTTACATTAATTTCACTGATAGTTGAAAAAGTTGGGTGGCTCACCAGAGTTCTTGAAAACTAGAAGAACAGATGATGACTTCCAGCAGGCAGGAAAGCAGGAGGCAGTAAGGTATTTATTATACAGTTAAAAGAGAATAGGAGCCAGTTCAAGAGCACACTTCTTCATGATACCATTAGGTTGACCTGCTTTGTGGGTATCTAGGTTAGAGATGATAGCAGAAACCATAGAAGGGATGATATACATATCACTCTACAGATGTTCAATTCTAGGAGGGTTGTTAGGCAAGGACATTCTGGATTAGTCAAGAGTAGAGTTTGAATAGAATTTAAGGGCAAAGTACATTCAGCTTTATCAACAGAGGATGATAACACCTCAAATTGATTGAATAGGGGAGGAATAGAGACCTTACACTTATTGAAGAGCTGCCAGTAATCCTGAGAGTCGAGGTATTTAGAGTCTGTGTGGTGTCTCATTATCTCAGCAAGCTTTGCTCCTTTGAGGACTTTTTTACATTTATATTGATATTACATATATTCTTCACTACTTGATGCCATAATTATCACAAAAAAATAAGCCACTGTTAAAGGGGAAAGAGGTTTAATAAATGGTAGTAAAGAGAATGAACTGAGCTGATGCTACCTTGTTATAGTCTCTCTGTCTCTCTCTGTGAACATGCCAGGATATATATATATATATATAATATTAACTATAGCAACAATACCAATAGTAAGAGAACGAACTCTACCAAAACTAGTATTAATCAAGCTATAATTTAAATCGTCTTGTATAACCCACTGAGAACAAACTCGGAGGGAAAATAAGGGGAAGCAAAAAAAGAAACAAACGAAGTACATGAACAAAAAGTCAAGCACTCGTAAGAAAGAGAAAAAAAACCCAAGACAAAAACCCTAACACTAAAGCGCTCAATACAAAAGTAGAGCAAACAAAGACAGTCGGTTGTTGGCTCTTGCTTAGATTTTCTGTCTTTATATATATATATATATATATATATATATATATATATATATACACACACACACACACACACGTCTTTATAATGATAGAGAGAGGATTATGTTTTTGCTTTTTTGCAAAAATGATTGATTTCTTGTATCATATGAAACAACATTGATAACAACATTGATAACAATATAAAATTTATAAAAATGATCTTAAGCTCAAGGCAGATTAGGATAGGAAAAGATGCTTGTCAAAAAGTTAAGCTAATTATTAAGAACCAGGAAAATTTAATTGGAAACCAAGATGTAACGGCTGTCTTTCTATATGGTAGTGAATGCTGGACAATTTCCTTCCAGATGAAGAAAAGACTGGAGGCACCAGAAATATGGTTCTACAGAAGGATGCTGAGAATGTCATAATACATAGAATCAAAAATTGATGGTGTAAATTTCTAGGATAAATGAGAAAAAATGGCTTGAAAAATTTACCAATACCAGAACACATTGAAGGGAAGAGAAACAGAAATAATGTGTAAGCTACATGACAATCTTTTGTAAATGGATGGTAAAACAGAGGGACAGTAAAAAGACAAACTAAGAACTACAAAGGAAAGGAAGTTGTAGAGAGCTGTAATCACTTATGTTTTTGAAGGCTTGGCATATAGAAGTAAACTTTTATTTGCATCATAAAATACAGAGTATTATCCAAGAGCATTTAGAATTTATAACCCTCAATATTTAAATGAAAAAAAAAAAATTACTTTTAAACTATGCTAATAGCCCAATTTCATTTATAGCACAAAGAAGGAATCTTACAAAATCCAGAAAAAGAAAATAACATAATCTTGATAAATCTTGGCAGATAAGTTGCTACTTTGCAACTCCATATTGATTGTAATTGAAAAGAATTTATTCAAAATGAACATGAAGGTTGTCACAACTACTTACAAAATAATAACAGATTTAAAGACTACAAAACAAAATGGCAACATTAAACCAGAAGTAGTAATTTATAAAATTAATTTAAAAAAAAAAAATGTTCTATGAAATACCTTGGTGAAACATCTAGAAATTTAATAGAAGTTAAACAGACAGACCTTGTTGATAAGTTTTATGCAACTTTTTTAAAAATAGGATGTTGCTGACTAAATATACATTTTATATATAGAAGTGTGTGCATATATATATATATATATATATATATATATATATATATATATATATATATGAAATGTTCTGATATAACTAAAAAAATTTCTGGAAAAGGACGATCTAAATAAAAGAAAAAAAAACCTAATATTAGCTGAAACACTTCTTCTATTAGGCTTATGGCCATATCACGTTGAATACACCGGTTCTCGCCCGATCACCGAAGTTAAGCAACGTTGAGCCTGGTCAGTACTTAGATGGGTGACCACTTGAGAATACCAGGTGCTGTAAGTGTTGAGTGACAGATATGTGTTATGGTGCACTGGATATCGGCTCCGAAAGAGAAATCGGTGAGCCGAGTTTGAATTCCAGTTGAATACCCTGCATTCACTTAAGCACTGGTACCCTTCCCTCCAGTTATGGGTAAAATAACAGGGTAGGACTTGGGGACCCTGCCCTTAAAAACAAATCCCAATGAATTTTGATACTCGAAAAGAAAAACGTATTACTAGACTTCTATAAACTTATATAAAAACCAACAATAAATTGTTGGAAGAAAAAGGTATTACCAGCAATAAATAAATAAAATTTAGTTGGCAATAAATGACCTGCTGAGGTTGATATACCATAAAACAAAACAACCAACCAACCAACTTCTTCTATTGGTCTTTATCAATATATCACGTCAAATAACTCCCAAGGGACCATACAAAAGAGACATGCACAGTGGTGGTGGGTGGGGTTTAGAAAAAAACAAAACAATGCTAAACAGACAAATCCTGTCAATATTATTCATTAAAACTTGCTTGAACAAATTCTTGTTGCCTAAATACACTTATATATAAACCCTCTGACCCCAGTGTATGGTGTTATTCCTAACTTTGAAGTCAGTCAAAAGCTAATCATTTATTAATTTATTGACTGATGTAATATAAATTGATAAACATTTAACTGAAATTCAATGCAGCCACACAGAGGTTAACGTTGATTTTTTTTTTTTTTTTTTTTTTCCAAATACAGTGCTAACTATCCTTTAGGTATAGTCATATACAGTATCTATGATTTTCTGAATCTTATTAAAAAAATAATACCAAGCATTCCTAAAAGTTTCACAGTAATAAACCAATCATCAAATGTTCAGAATAGGTTCATTTTTTATTTTAATTTTTTTTTTTTTTTTTTTTTTTTAATTGGTATCACTCTGTGCAAGGCAGTAAAGCCACTAAGACACAAGGGTTTACAGAGTGTGGAAGAAGTAAGAACAGAAACATTAATAATGAGTGGGAAGAAGTAAAGGTAATCGGGGGGAAAGTAGATAGCGATTGACTTTGCATTTAATATTTTTGCCGATTAAAGTTGACTAGAAAGTATAGAGCCGAAGGGAGTTTCAGAAATGAGAAGTGTGAGAAAAAAATTGTTAGTATAGAACTTATTGCTACATCTAGCCAGCTCAAATGTAAATTGATGTGATCCCAACACCAGTCTAGTATTGCACTTAAATTAATAAAGTCTAGGTATCATAGCAAAATGCTCATCCGAACAATTACCATGAAAGTATTTATAGAAAAGAAGCAGAGGCAACTTTGCAGTGGTGGGAAAGTGACTGAAGCCAAACTGTCAGATCAGGACTAATAATATTGCTGATTCTTCTTTTGATTATTAGTTAAACTATAGTCATCCGCAGACAGATCTGTTTTGCTGTATCACAGCTCATCAGTACGGCTTAGACTCCGGTCACTTCCTAACCCAGGATTGAAACCCGACCGAATCAGTGTCAGTTGGTGATTCCACCCCTAGGCCACGAGCTGTTTAGGATGTGGTTTCCGGTTTTCTCTTTTTCAATCTTTTTACTCTTTTTTTTCTTTTTTCCAATTGGAGTAGATAGACTAAACTATCGCCTGGTTCACACTCCACCCACGTCTATTGAACAGGTGAAGAGGCTCATCTCTTGTTCCCTGTTTAGGATGTGGTTTCCGGTTTTCTCTTTTCCAATCTTTTTACTCTTACATAGCCCCTTGTGTATCAGTGGCGTTACCACCTTGCTTGGGGTTATATGATTTAAAATATATATATATATATATATATATATTGGTATGTTTTAAAAAAAATGTAATATACACACTTGTTACTCCAAATATCTTTAACTAATTTTAGTAGATACACATGTTTGAATAGATGACTTGATTTTATAAACAATGTAAATTAAGTCAACCGGCCTTTGCAATAGAAACTTAATAAAAACAATATTTATTGGTGTGCAGTGTTAGCTTTTGCAGAATGAGATCCTCTATTTCTGGATGTGTATAAAGATTTATTTTTATACAAACTGCAGTCTCTATTTTGCTGTGCCTCAAAGGGTCAGTCAGTCAGTTAAGTGCCATACGTGATATACGCTTGGGCGATCATGTCTCGAAAGAGACATGACTGACTGGGCAGAAGGTTATCCTGCAGTAGGTTGCCGTTGCTTTCTTTGGTAGACTGGTTGTCAGCCAAGGCTATAGAACCCAATCTGTCGAACCATTTAACTCATAGCTGAGAGGAGAAGAGATAGAGTATATTACATTATTATATTAAGTATAATTAGTGGGGGATCAGTTTATTACTATTTAACAATAGAAAACCGATCCCCCACTTTATGTCCAGTAGAAGTTTTAATTATGTTTTCAACTGTTATATTCAGTCATTCAGTTAAGTGCCATACGTGATACACGCTTGGGCGATCATGTCTCAAAAGAGACATGACTGACTGGGCAGAAAATTATCCTGCAGTAGGTTGCCATTGCTTTCTGCAGTAGACTAGTTGCTGACCAAGGCTATAGAACCCAATCTGTCCTGTTATTTAACTCATAACTGGAAGGAAGAGATGGATTAATACCTTTCCCAAGGGTATTTGCGCATAAGTGAATGCAATGAATTCGGCTGGAATTTGAACTCGGGCCCCCTGATTGCTCATTCCGAGCTGATAGGGTAACATTATCTTATTTAAATGATTTGAGAAGTCACTGTAAATCCTAAAGTTAGATAATTCTAGTCACTTTGAGTAATGATTAGGTGTTTCTGTTGCACAAAGTAAACATTTATATTAAAATAATTTTTTTCCTTACAAAAGCAGTTGTTTTTTTTTTTTCTTTCTGCAATTCATCTGTTTATGAAAGGATCCATTTTAGAGTGGGGAACATTGTATAGAGAAGTTTCATTATTGACACAAGTAAACAAAATTGTATAATGTGAGTTTTGTGTTTTGGTTTTTGATTGTGAGATATGATTTATTGCATGATGCAAAATATTGAACTTTTTCCCTACGACTAGAATTTGATGTTATTCTCTGTACATGTCATCACGAAGGCGAATAAAATTTTGAAGTCTATATTTTATGAGCTTTACTCATGATATCATGTATCAAAATAATCCTATAGAACTTGCATTAATTTTAAATTATTTTCAACAGAAAATATTTACACTGCAGTTCAAAAGTTTGAGGAAACTCATGGTAATTTTTTAAAATTCCACAAAAAACTGTACTCTTGTTTTTATATTTTAAATAAAATAAAATTATTATACATTGTTAAAAAAAAGTGACATGATTTAAAAAAAAAAAAAAGCATTTTATGATTAAATTTTGCTCTCATAAAAATATCCTTCTTCAGCCCTGATTACTGAGAAACTTTTGCAGCAAATGCCAAAAATTTCTGCTGCAAAGTATAAATTGATTTCATTCTTTTTTTCAATGAATTTAAAATTTCTTTTTCATTTTTTTTTTTGTTTTTTTTTTTTGGATGGAAAGGTTTTACCCTTCTGTTATGTTCATTCTATGTTAATTCTGGAGGTAACTTCAAACTTTTTAACTGTGTGCGTGTATGTATATATATATATATATATATATATATATATATAAAAGAGTTATTATGCAAGCCAGGTTGCTACCTTTTGGTGTCTTAAGACAATTTACAATAACTGATTTTACTGCTTTTTTAAAAACGCTCACATAATAAGGTTCTTTTATGAACACACAATTTTCAAAATTAGGAGAAGTTACTTAAAGATCTGAGAACATTTTCATCCATGAATAGGTTTTTGTTGGTATGGTTACACTTGGGCATAATTTCTGTTCTTTCATTTAGTAATTCAGTTTTGTTTGGGAATAACATAACTTTTCTGGCATAGTCTACATATTTTACCACTGTTGTAAGGCTTGGCTGTTTTTATTATTCTCCACATTAATTCAGTCTTTTTCATATTTTAATTTAAATTTTCACATGTGGCTAGCTAATTTTGTACAATGTTTAAAGTTTTATAGTTTAAATGTAGACATGTGGTTATTCCATCTACTCTTAAGTGTCTTTGGTTGATCCCAAATATGTTTTGTTTTGACCATTTAAGTCATGTACTTTTACTTTGCAAATAATGACTTTTGTATTACAAAATTATTATTTATTACAAGTATTATTATTGAAGTGGGCATTTATTTTTGTCCCTACAGTTAAATTTCTTATTAATTATGTTGTTTTATACATTGCTATTTAGGGTACTGGCGCTTTGTTTCTTTGTAATTTTCTAAATTGCTAGTACAGCTTTAACTCAGTTTGATTGTATTCCTATTGAAAATTATTTTTAATTGTGTTTTTGAAAAGTGTTTATCAATAAGTTGAAAAAATATTTCTTTTATTTTGGTTTTTACTTCTAAGTTAAATGGTGGGTTGAATCAGATAATGTTTCAATTTCTATTTTTTTTTTTTATTTGTTTGTTTGGTTAAGGATTGTATTCTAAAATATTCTTATGGACAGATTTTCTTAGGGCATCTTCATAATTTTTTTTTCTTTTCATCAAATGTTGCTTTGTTTGACATTATTTGATTGCCTGTGCCCTATTCCTTTATGAATGTGCTTGATTATGCTTTTGGGATGGTTAGAGCTTGTTAGATGGTTAGAGCTTATGTACTTTAAATTTGTGTTTGCTTTCATATATAGAGAGATATTGCCAGTTTGTAAATTTAATTCTACATCTAAATATTGAACTACTTTTCTATTTGTTTTAACTATTATTTCAAAATCTAGTTCTTTGAAGAGTTTGTAAAGTATTTTCCTTATTTTATCATTCTCTTTTTTTGTTATCCAGTGCTATCATAATTCCTCATCTCTTTATAATCTGTGGTTGTCTACATGGATTATTTCATTGATTTTATTTAAAATGTATATTTCTATCAATTGTGAAATTTCAGCTCTGTCATATAAGCTTTAGAGTACATCAAAAGTGCTGTTATTTGATTTTTTTTTTTAATCCATGTTTTACCATTGTAGAAAATCTATACTTTTCCACAATGCAGAATTATATCTATATGTGTGGATAGTATATCTCTGTACCATTCAGCAAAATTTAATGCTTCCATTAAACCTTTTTCAGATATTGATAGGTAAAAGTGTATGTGTGTGTATATATATATATATATATATATATATATATATACATACATACACACACACACACACATACACTGCCAGCCATAATTATTAGGCCACCCCCAGTGTTTTAAAATATGATGTATTTCATACTATTTTTAGTATTTATTGCCAAGTAAATAATTGTAAATAAAACTAGAATGGTTCTTTTGTTAATATTGCACAAAAACACGTGCATCAAATGAATTTATAAATATTTAATAATTACCTATATTGCAGTTTCATCAATGAAAGAATGAAGAAAATTTAGGCTGATTTGGACGAGTTCATCTTATCTTTCTTGCCTTGTAAAATTTTGAAAAGTAATAATAACAAAAGAACCATTCCATTTTCATTTGGCAATAAATACTAAAAATAATATGAAATACATCATTTCTTAAAAAAAAACTGAGGTGGCCTGATAATTATGGGCGGTAGTGTGTGTGTGTGTGTATATACACACACACACACATTAAGAATAAATATAAATTTTGTTCCTTACTGTTTGGTACAACTCATAGTTGTACCAAATGCTGAGGAACAAAATGTATATTGATTATTTAGCATTGTTATTTTATGTTGGGCAAGGTTTTATTAACACCTTCAGTCATTATTTTATAAAAATTGCTTTGTTTATATTTGGATACAAAACTGAAGAAAAATAAATATTTTGGAAGATAGTAATGGTAGCTCTCTCTGCCCTGAGGCACACAAGTTTAATTCCTTAAGTGCATTTTTTTTTCTTAAATAAGATTTCTCGAGCATTCAAGCCAGTTGACAAAAATAAATATACTGTTTAATTAAACAGAGCATTCACTCAAATATGAATATACACTGAAAATAACTATTAAGATAAAAAAAAATTCTGTCAGATTAATAAAATTTTTCTTTAGAATGTATTTCAAACTGAAGCTGAGGGCTTCCTCTTCCGTACAGGATAGATTTATATTCAAGATTCTTTATTAGCTCTCATCTTCCAAAATATTTCCACCTGCTTTTTAAATGCAATGCTGGTAAAAAGTTTTCTTGAATTTCAAATCTTAACATATAGTTTTTGTTCTTAAAAATGACTGTTGAGATTTGAAAGCGCTTGGGGCATATAAATGTAGATAGTTTACATAATGGAGCAAGTATGCATTATGTTGTACAAAACTAAGAGATTTGCTAAAATTATTAACAAAACTTGATTTGGGGGTCTTCAATAAAATCTGCATTAATGAAAAATTACTGCCAAAATAAACATCATTTTGCTATATGACTAGCAGTTCAGCCCGATTCACTCAAGTAGTTTAAGGAATAATAAGAATAAAAAACATATGATGAATTTACATAGCAAATACTTACACAACGTCCACCCTCATCACTTTTATAGATATAGATAACAATGTAGAATGTCTCTATTGGATTAGGGTTGGAGCGGGAGGGGCAACATATATAGATAATATAAAGTGGGTGATCGATTCTATATTATAATCAATACATAAAATGATCTATGACTTTGTGCGGTGATATATATTTTTCTATCCCTAATTTTGGCTTTCTGAAAAATTTCAAGGTGTCGGTAGCGTTCTAAAATTTTAATCTACATTTGAGCACAACTCTCATCAAGCTAGACCGTAAAATGCAGATGCTAAGTCGAATCTATCAAACAAATACTTACACAATGTCCACCCTTAGCACTTTCGTGTGTGTGTGTGTATGTGTATTAGAATTGCACCAATTAATTGGTCCATAATTAGTAATTGGTCTAACTAGCATTTGGGGATTAATCAATCATTAGTCTTTTTGTTTTACTCTGATAAATCAGTTTCCATAATCAGTCAAAAAAAATTTTTTTTATTATTATTATATCACAGAAATTTCATTTCAGGCTTAAGAACCGTCAGTTATGTTAGACTTAAAATTCAAGCAATATTCTTATATTTTTTTTCATTCATTTTTATTGCTATTCTTTATTGGGAGTAAGTAATTGACTGATTACTAACCAATTAATTGGTACAGTTATTGAGTTGTGTGTGTTGTGAGCACACACACATTATATATATATATATACACATGTTAATTTTCTTTCCATGTGCAAGATTTAATTTGGTGTTAGGTGTATTGGGAATATTTAATCAATATAAAAATTTATTTATTCATTTATTTATTTTTTCTTTTCAAATGGAGTAAATAGACTAAACTATCACCCGGTTCATACTCCACCCACGTCTATTGAACAGGTGTAGAGGCTCATCCCTTGTTCCCTGTTTAGGATGTGGTTTCCGGCCTTCTCTTTTCTAATCTTTTCACTCTTACGTAGCCCTCTGCGCATCAGTGGCGTTACCACCTTGCTCGGGGTGATATGATTAAAAAAAAAAAAATATAATGTGACTTTTTATATTAACAGTCATGCAGCCTGATCTCTCCAACAAACTAATGAGATATTGCATTGCTAAAATAAAATACAGTAGGCATTACTTGCCAATAATAAGAATGCAGGCCTTATGTTACCATAATATTCTCTCAAGTTCTCTAAGCTCTGTATGTGGCATATGAACTCACAGCCTTGATATGCTTGATGAGGCTGCTATAGTTGTAGTAACAAGTAGGTTTTCACAGGATGGAACTGTTAGTGCCATACCCAATCAGTTTTGAATTGAGTTTTTGTTTTCTTGGACTGGTAATTAACCAAGGTTAAATAGCCCATTCTACCTTAAAACTAGTGTAGGAGAAGAGCTAGATTCATACCTTTCCCTTAAGTTACTTGCATTAGCGGCTCGGAATGAGAAATTTGCACTTGGCTTGCCAATTTCTTTTTCCGAGCCACTAATCCTCATGGTAACTGTGTCTCTAAATGAACAGAGAATGAAAACCAGGTTGCAGATAGATCACTTTTTATTTGTTTTGTTGGGATGGTTTTACTTTTAATCATTTGGAAAGCAATTGTTTTTAATCATTTCACTCCCCAAGCAAGGCAATAAAGCCACTAAGATGTTACTGAGTGAGAGAATGAGAAAAAGAAAACATTATCAAGGAAAGAAAACAAGAACAGAAGTTAAGAAGGTAGAAGATAACAATTAACATTGCATTTTCAAGTGGAATGACTACATTGAATCCATAGCTAAATCCGCTGCTAAGAAGCTCGGTTTACTGTGCAGGGCCAGGAAGTTTTACCCATCTGAATCCATCCTGCACATATATAAATCTACCATCCGCCCATGTATTGAATACTGCTGCCACATCTGGTCAGGTGCCTCTGCTATTCACCTCGGGGTTCTTGACACAATCCAATGGAGAATCTGTAATATGATCGATACTGACTTGGCAGCCCGGCTACAGTCGCTCTCTCACTGGTGTGACGTGGCTTCCCTGTGCCTCTTCTACAAATACTTTCACGGCTTCTGCTCCAATGAACTTAGCTCACTGGTACCCCCTAGGCATGAATTTACATGAGCTACGAGATTAGCAACTAGGTACCACCCTTTTACAGTGAAACTAATAAAATGTAACTGCAATTTCTCCTCTAACAGCCTCTTTTCTTGCACTTCCTGGCTGTGGAATTCCCTGAATTCCCTTCCATATACTTGCTTCTTCGACAGTTACAATCTCCAGGAATTAAAATATAAGGTCAATAGACATTTTCTATCTCACTAACTCGCATCCATTCTCTCAAGCTCTTTTCTCTATCCACTCCACCCCCATTAAACCGGTATTCTCCTCTGTCAATTACCCTCCTGACACTTCCTATAACTAACCCCTCTTTCTCATCCCTTTCCCGTATGTAACCCCCCTGCACAACAGTGGCAGTAAAATGCCTTGCTTGGGGTGAAATGATTTAAAAAATCTTTGGAGATAAATGTTGACTGAAAAGAAAGAGGGTGGAAAAGAGTTCCACAGATAAAAAAATCTGAGAAAGCAATCTGCTAGCACAGAACTTATAATTCTGTCAAGAAACTTTAACTATAAAATGATGAGTTCTTGCTGCCAATCTGGTATTATGCTTAACCCTGGAACACTAACCATCAATTAAAGTTATACCGTTACTAACCATGGGTATATCAAACCAGATTTTGAAAATGATTAAAAAAAATATAAACTATAAATTTTTATTTGAAATATTTTACATGCAGGCACTTCAAAATTTGTACTTTGAGTTAACATTAATAGGAACTGAAGAACATTATTTAAGTAAGAAAATCAGTTACTGAAAATTTAATTAAATTGTAATTAAAATGGCGTCATTTGCGCTGGGTATTATATACCCATGGTTAGTGTTCTCATGTTAAGTTCATAAAATCTAGATATCATACAGGAAAATAATATTTATTTTGCAAATACAAAAATGTGTCATAAAGCCAAAAAGGGGGATAGGGGAATCTCTTATCTTAAACATTGTGAGCCCAACATACCACAGTATTCCTTACACTGAAACAACACATCCTTATTTACCAGTTTTACTACAGCCACCATAATACCTCAGAATCTTTATAAAGCCCTAAAAAGTTCCTATATGCACAACTAGCAGTATAGCCCGGTGTTGCTCGGGTGTAATGAAAGCTTTAAAACTAATCCATGGTCCTGGAGCTCAGACTCTTTGGATGTTCGCACGAAAGACTAAAAAGCAATAGTTGTTTCCAGTTAAAGCGAAACCATAGACTGAAAGAAAAATGAATGAATGTAAGTCAAATTTTGATTTCATGGTATCGATATCAAATAAGTTTTTTTTCATCATGAACTGAATTTTGAAGGCTAAATAAGTCCTCTGAGTAAATGGTATCATGGCTGAGGCTAAGAACTACAATTATACCTACTTAGAGCCAAATCCGAAGCAAAAACTAAAATAAAAGGGCTGAAAAAAATAGACATACAGGCAGATAAACTGGCACACACACACACACACAAACATATTGCCTTTTATATATATATATATATATATATATATATATATATATATATATTTATTTATTATCTATTTTCTGCACTATTGTAATAACTGCAACCTTGAATGGATGCACACACACACACACACACACACACACACACACAAAGACAAAGTTCCATTTATAAATAAGTTCAGATTTGTCTGTGGAGAATACCATACAGGGAAGGTTATCAAAACTATTACCATGAAAATATTTATTTAAAAGACAGAGGAAAGTTTTGTTATGGCAATTAGAAAGGGATTGAAATTGAGATGCCATGTGAGGACCAGTAACATTGCAGATTCTTCTTGGTATTTTATCAAGAATCTTTAAATATATAGCAGAAGCATCAGACCAGTTGTGGTGGTGGCAATATTCAATCAATAGGCAAATGGTAGACTTATAAATATTTAAGATAGACAATTTTTCTTGCCAGAATCTATCATGATGCAGTGAACTACCTTTCTTAGGAGTAGACCTGTCAATTGATTCAATATAGTTTTTCCTTTTCATGTTTGTGGAAAATATTAGTTCAAGAAAGTGCAAAAAGTCACTCTCTTTGAGGTTATCATCAATCATACTGATGCAAGTTAAAAAACGTTCTCGAAGACAGTTATAAAAGTTTTTTACTTTTTTGTGGTGTTAACATTATCAAGCCATTCCTTGCCCCAGTTAGCAACAGATTGTAAGTCATTTTTTTTAGTTCAGGTGCCAATTGTTTTTCATTTGAGATTAGAGTTAATTGTATAGATAAGAATTCTTTTAGAATACTCAAGAAAAAAAATCTAATCAAGGCTATTGCAAAATTACTGTATAAAATCTAACAGTTTGACCTTAGTCTCTCTAGTATTGTCATTACCTTTTTGTGTTACTCTGCTTGCATCAAATGTGGCTATTTTTTAATTTTTAATTAATTTACCCTAATCAATGTGCATTGTGGTACAGTGGATATTGGCACGGAACGAGAAACCGGGGAGCCGAGTTCGAATTCCAGTTGAATCCATTGTATTCACTTCCGTGCAAATATCCTTGGGAAAGGTATTAATCTGTCTCTTCCTTCCAGTTATGGGTCAAATAGCAGGACAGACTGGGTTCTATAGCCGTGGACGGCAAACAGTCTACCGCAGAAAGCAATGGCGACCTACTGCGGGATAATGTTCTGCCCAGTCAGTCATGTCTCGAAAGAGACATGATCGCCCAAGCGTGTATCATGTATGGCACTTAACTAACTGAATATAATCGTTGAGAAATTGATTAAGATTTCTATTGGGCATAAAGTGGAGGATCAGTTTTATAATGTTATGATATAATAAACTGTTCCCCCATTAAGTACTACATAAAAATATAATGCAACTCTTCCTCCTCCAGCTATGAGTCAAATAGCAGGACAGACTGGGTTCTATAGCCTTGGTCGGCAACCAGTCTACTGCAGAAAGCAATGGCAGCCTACTGCGGGATAATGTTCTGCCCAGTCAGTCATGTCTCTTTCAAGACATGATTGCCCAAGCGTGTATCACGTATGGCACTGAACTGACTGACCCTAATCAAGACAATAATGCTACTAAGATGCAAGGGGCTACTGGGAATGAGAGAATGAAAAGATTCAAATGAAACCCAATCCTAAACCAAGAAGAAAGGCTAAACCTCTACTACTGTTTAAAAGAGCGGGGGAGATGTGTGAACTGAATCTACTCCTACATTTGATGAAAAAAATATGTATTACCTTTGAGAAATTATGACTGTTAATATACAGCTGGATTTTTTCCTTTTTGTCCTTGACTGACAAGCTTTCAATCCCAGTGGAATTCATTGATTAAATGTAGTCTTTCAGTAAGAATAAAAAATCACTGACAACAAACTATCATATGTATTAAACAGGATTAACTATAAGACTTTTAACTGGAAAAAAAAAGATAAAGAAACTATCTCCACTAAATAAGAGAAAAGACAGAAAAAACCCTGCAGGAATAGTAATAGAGATGTTATTAGAAATTAATGAAAGAAAAAAGTTCATTAAATATTTTTTTTTTTTTTTTTTTAAATTTTCAATTGGACTAATGACAACCTCTTTATTTTTATTTTCACAAACATTTTAGCTGGTGTGTCTTGTAGTCTTCTACAGGTGTCTGCACTTTAACTGAAATTTCTGCACCAAACTGACTTGTGATAATTGGTTGGTTGTTTTTGTTTTATGGCATATCAACCCCAGGGGGTCATTTATTGCCTACTAAATTTTATTTATTTATTGCTAGTAATACCTTTTTCTTTCAACAATTGTTTTTTTTTTTGTTTTTTTTATATAAGTTTTGTGTCTAGTAATACTTTTTTTTCTTTTTGAGTACCAAGATTCATTGGGGATTTGTTTTTAAGGGCAGAGTCCCCAAATCCTATCCTGTTATTTAACCCATAACTGGAAGGAAGGGATGGATTAATACCTTTCCCAAGGGTACTAGTGCTTAAGTGAATGCAGGGTATTCAACTGGAATTTGAACTCGGCTCACCGATTTCTCTTTCCGAGTCGATATCCACTGCACCACAACACACATCCATCACTAAACAGCACCTGGTATTCCTAAGCGGTTATCTATCTAAATACTGACCAGGCTCAATGTTTCTTAACTACGGTGATCGAACGAGAACCGGTGTATTCAACGTGATATGGCCATAAGCCGACTTGTAATGAAAGAGATGAAAACAGATTGCAAAATGCAGGGAAGTAGGATAGCTAGACAGGCTTTTATCAACATTAGAACTGGTATCGTATAACACTGAAAAAAAATCATATGTATGATATTTATTACACAGATTGACAGATAACTGAAGAAGGCCAGAGAGCAAAACAGTTGAAACATTATAATGTTTCAAAATAAAATAAAAGGATATCATTGCAAATGAAAAAACAAATATTATCAAGTAGGTTAATAGTTAAATTTTGGTGAGTAAAAGCTGAATATTTTCATAGATGTAAGTTAATGCTTGTTCAATCGGACTAAGATGAGGAATTATCACTAACACAAATTATGTGATGGCCATGAGTTCAGTCTCTTGATCAAGCAGTGAAATTCACTGATCTTGGTTCAGTGGAACGAAGCAGAAGTAGCAACACAAGGATGAATACCCTGCATTCACTTAAGCACTGGTACCCTTGGGAAAGGTATTAATCCGTTCCTTCCCTCCAGTTATGGGTAGGACTTGGGGACTCTGCCCTTAAAAACAAATCCTAATGAATCTTGGTACTCGAAAAGAAAAAAGTATTACTAAACACAAAACTTATATAAAAACAACAATAAATTGTTGAAAGAAAAAGGTATTACCAGCAATAAGTAAATAAAATTTAGTTGGCAATAAATGACCCGCCTGAGGTTGATATGCCATAAAACAACCAACTAACAATCATCTCAGAACTAGAGACAAATATAGTTGCTGTTTTCTATTGTTTTCTATGAATTGGGATTTTTTTTTTTAATGGATGATATGACTTTTCATATTTTTATATTCCCATTATAAGTGGATTGAATTGACTAATGCTTCATTTGTTTTATTGTTTTTTTTTTTTGCAGGACAAGGCTTTATAGGTCATTTGGACAAATCGAGAGAGAGTTTGAGAATCTCTACAGTGAAAATCTATCATGTAAGTATCCAATTGTTGTGATGGGATATCCGTAAACTTAGCTGGATTTTCTTAACAACGGACTTATTTTTTCTGGTTTTCTTACTCAATGCATTGAACATCATTTTTGGAGAGCTATATTGAATTTTTCTGCAGAGAATAAAATCAATTCTATTTCTATGAGAGTTCTGACATAATGAATCTCAACTGTAGTAATATGAAATATTTGGAGTCCGTTTGCATCGCAATTGAGCGGTTTTCATTTTGTTTCTCTTCTCCACTGTGTCTTTTTTTCACTCAACCCTTTTTTGTATTCTTAATTAGTTTTTTCTAATTTTTCCACATTGTCTCTTTTTTCTTGTCTCACTTTTCTCTCTCTTCCCTCTCTCCTATTTTTCTCTTTCAATTCTCTCTTCTGTTGTAATTTCTCTCACACACACTTCTCAATTCTTTTTCTCTCAATTCTTTCTTCCATTTTTCTTTTTCTCTGTCTCTCTCGTTTCTATTCTAATTGTCGTTTGTTTGTCTCTCTCGTTTCTATTCTAATTGTCGTTTGTCTGTCTCTCTCGTTTCTATTCTAATTGTCGTTTGTCTGTCTCTCTCGTTTCTATTCTAATTGTCGTTTGTCTGTCCCTCTCGCTTCTATTCTAACTGTCGTTTGTCTGTCCCTCTCGCTTCTATTCTAACTGTCGTTTGTCTGTCCCTCTCGCTTCTATTCTAACTGTCGTTTGTCTGTCCCTCTCGCTTCTATTCTAACTGTCGTTTGTCTGTCCCTCTCGCTCTATTCTAACTGTCGTTTGTCTGTCCCTCTCGCTTCTATTCTCAACTGTCGTTTGTCTGTCCCTCTCGCTCTATTCTAACTGTCGTTTGTCTGTCCCTCTCGCTCTATTCTAACTGTCGTTTGTCTGTCCCTCTCGCTTCTATTCTAACTGTCGTTTGTCTCTCCCTCTCGCTTCTATTCTAACTGTCGTTTGTCTGTCCCTCTCGCTTCTATTCTAACTGTCGTTTGTCTGTCCCTCTCGGCTATTCTAACTGTCGTTTGTCTGTCCCTCTCGCTTCTATTCTAACTGTCGTTTGTCTGTCCCTCTCGCTTCTATTCTAACTGTCGTTTGTCTGTCCCTCTCGCTTCTATTCTAACTGTGGTTGTGTCCCTCTCGCTTCTATTCTAACTGTCGTTTGTGTCTGTCCCTCTCGCTTCTATTCTAACTGTGGTTTGTCTGTCCCTCTCGCTTCTATTCTAACTGTCGTTTGTCTGTCCCTCTCGCTTCTATTCTAACTGTCGTTTGTCTGTCCCCTCCAGCTTCTATTCTAACTGTCGTTGCTCTGTCCCTCTCGCTTCTATTCTAACTGTGTTGTCTGTCCCTCTCGCTTCTATTCTAACTGTCGTTTGTCTGTCCCTCTCGCTTCTATTCTAACTGGTACGTTTGTCTGTCCCTCTCGCTTCTATTCTAACTGTCGTTTGTCTGTCCCTCTCGCTTCTATTCTAACTGTCTCGTTTGTCTGTCCCTCTCGCTTCTATTCTAACTGTCGTTTGTCTGTCCCTCTACTTCTATTCTAATCGTTGTCTGTCCCTCTCGCTTCTATTCTAACTGTCGTTTGTCTGTCCCTCTCGCTTCTATTCTAACTGTCGTTGTCTGTCCCTCTCGCTTCTATTCTAGCTTGTCGTTTGTCTCTCCCTCTCGCTTCTATTCTAACTGTCGTTTGTCTCTCCCTCTCGCTTCTATTCTAACATCGTTTGTGTCTCTCCCTCTCCTTCTATTCTAACTGTGCGTTTGTCTCTCCCTCTCCTTCTATTCTTCTGCTTGGTTGTCTCTCCTCCTCGCTATATTTCAACTTGTGTTGTGTCTCCCTCTCCTTTATATTCTAGCACTGTGGTTTGTCTCTCCTCTCGCTTCTGTTCTAACTGTGGTTGTGTCTCTCCCTCTCCCGCTTCTATTCTCTAACTTCTCGTTTGTGTCTCTCTCTAAACTGTCTAACTTCTGGTTGTCTCTCCCCTCTGAAGCTATTCTAACTGTGGTGTCTCTCCCCTCCTTTCAGCTTTATTCTCTTTGTGGGCTTCTCCCTCTCGCTTCTATTCTAACTGTGTTTGTCTCTCCCTCTCGCTTCTATTCTAACTGTCGTTTGTCTCTCCCTCTCTTCTATTCTAACTGTCGTTTGTCTCCCTCTCGCTTCTATTCTAACTGTCGTTTGTCTCTCCCTCTCGCTTCTATTCTAACTGTCGTTTGTCTCTCCCTCTCGCTTCTATTCTAACCAATCGTTTGTCTGTCCTCTCGCTTCTATTCTAACTGTCGTTTGTCTGTCCCTCTCGCTTCTATTCTAACCTTCGTTTGTCTGTCCCTCTCGCTTCTATTCTAACTGTCGTTTGTCTGTCCCTCTCGCTTCTATTCTAACTGTCGTTGTCTCTCCCTCTCGCTTCTATTCTATGTATCGTTTGTCTGTCCCTCTCGCTTCTATTCTAACTGTCGTTTGTCTGTCCCTCTCGCTTCTATTCTAACTGTCGTTTGTCTGTCCCTCTCGCTTCTATTCTAACTGTCGTTTGTCTGTCCCTCTCGCTTCTATTCTAACTGTCGTTTGTCTGTCCCTCTCGCTTCTATTCTAACTGTCGTTTGTCTGTCCCTCTCGCTTCTATTCTAACTGTCGTTTGTCTGTCCCTCTCGCTTCTATTCTAACTGTCGTTTGTCTGTCCCTCTCGCTTCTATTCTAACTGTCGTTTGTCTCTCCCTCTCGCTCTATTCTAACTGTCGTTTGTCTCTCCCTCTCGCTTCTATTCTAACTGTCGTTTGTCTGTCCCTCTCGCTTCTATTCTAACCTGCTCGTTTGTCTGTCCCTCTCGCTATTCTAACTGTCGTTTGTCTCTCCCTCTCGCTTCTATTCTAACTGTCGTTTGTCTCTCCCTCTCGCTTCTATTCTAACTGTCGTTTGTCTCTCCCTCTCGCTTCTATTCTAACTGTCGTTTGTCTCTCCCTCTCGCTTCTATTCTAACTGTCGTTTGTCTCTCCCTCTCGCTTCTATTCTGATTGTTCGTTCTCTGTCTCTCTCTCTCGCTTCTATTCTGTCGTTTGTCTCTCCCTCTCGCTTCTATTCTGATTGTTCGTTCTCTGTCTCTCTCATTTCTTTTTTAAATTGTTCTTTCTCTCTCCGCTCTCTCTCATTTCTATTGTAATTATTCTTTCTCTGTCTCTTTTTTACTTCCCTGTTTCATTGTTGTTTCTCTCACACATTTCTGGCTCTTCATTTTTTTTCTTCTTTAATTCTCTTCCCTATTTGTGTTTTTTTTTATTGCTCCCTCATTGACTTCACTCCCCTATTCTTGTTTTTATTCTCTCACTTTTCTCTATATTCTTCTTTCTCTCTTTTTCTCACATTGTTCCCATTTTCTCTCTCTCACTTCTCTCCTCCATAGTTCCTATTCTCTCTCTTTCTCTCACTTTTCTCCTCCATTGTTCCTTTTCTCCTCCATTGTTCCTTTTCTCCTCCATTGTTCCTTTTCTCCTCCATTGTTCCTTTTCTCCTCCATTGTTCCTTTTCTCCTCCATTGTTCCTTTTTCTCTCTCTCTTTTCTCTTCCATTGTTCCTTTTCTCTCTCACTTTTCTCTTCCATTGTTCCTTTTCTCTCTCTCTCTCTCTCTTTTCTCCTCCATTGTTCCTTTTCTCTCTCTCTCTCTCTTTTCTCCTCCATTGTTCCTTTTCTCTCTCTCTCTCTTTTCTCCTCCATTGTTCCTTTTCTCTCTCTCTCTCTCTTTTCTCCTCCATTGTTCCTTTTCTCTCTCTCTCTCTCTCTTTTCTCCTCCATTGTTCCTTTTCTCTCTCTCTCTCTCTCTTTTCTCCTCCATTGTTTTCTCTCTCTCTCTCTCTCTCTTTTCTCCTCCATTGTTTCTTTCTCTCTCTCTCTCTCTCTCTCTTTCTTCTCCTCCATTGTTTCTTTTCTCTCTCTCTTTCTTCTCCTCCATTGTTTCTTTTCTCTCTCTCTTTCTTCTCCTCCATTGTTCCTTTTCTCTCTCTCTTTTCTCCTCCATTGTTCCTTTTCTCTCTCTCTTTTCTCCTCCATTGTTCTCTCTCTCTCTCACTTTTCTCCTCCATTGTTCTTTTTCTCTTTTCTCTCAACCTCCCTCATTCTTGTTTTATATTTCCTGTCTTATTTTTTTTTCTTGATGATTTTCTTCTTTAATGATCTTGGAGTTGCATTTAAGTTCAATACTAATTTCATTTTGTATGTCATTACTTATTTACTTCTCAGAAACGCATTTATTTTCAAAACATCTCTTTCTTCCTTGTCCGATTAAAACATAAGTAGACATTAATATGTTCTCAGGGACATAAAATTATGGCAAGAAAAATTAATGAATGTCTCATATCTGAATATTATCGTATCCTTGAAGTTTGTTGCATATTCTCTACAGAAGATAAATATGATAGAAATGTTATAATTTGCTGAACAGATATAATTTATAGCTCACTGCAAACTGGTCTGATAGACATTGAGATACTTTGCTTTTGGTGAGATTTAATGTTTTTATTCTTTTTATTACTTTAACAAGTACAATGGAAGAATTTCCGGTAACATTGGAGTCTCTGTATCAGATTTGCTTTTTTGAAAACTCTAAGGTGTGAAAAGGAGAAATATGAATAAAAGACAGTCTATAAATACTTGTTTACACCAATACACTACATCATGAAAACAATAATCAAAAAAAATTTTGAGTCTCTCTATATCAAAAGAAACCAACTAGCACTCAATAAAATTTATTACCAGGATAGGAGCAATGTGTTGAAGTATATTTAACAAACACTTAATGGCATTTAATATTTCTACCAATTTCTGGTCAGTTCTTTTATATTGGGATGATTGTTTTATAAAAGATTCTATAGCTACAATGGGTAAATTTATAATTTTAATTTTTATATATATATGAATTGGAGCACTCTAGTTATTGGGCATGTTTATACGCACTAAAAAGCCTGCCTTCTTCTACCGGACGCTCGTGGCCTAGGGGTAGAATCGCCGACTGACACTGGGTTAGGAAGCCAACGGAGTCTAAGCTGTACTGATGAGCTGTGATACAGCAAAACAGATCTGTCTGCAGATGACTATAGTATATATATATATATATATATATATATATACTACCTGTACCTGGCCATGTGTTGCTGTGGCTCAGTTTGGTTAAATGAAAAAAAAAATTTATTTACTAAATCAACAAAATAAATGGGATATTGATGATAATTTTGTTTAAAAAAAAAAAATGAATAGAAATTTTTTTTTTTTTTTTGAAAAGGAAAGGATTTCTGATGTTTATACCTGCCAAAATAGAAATAATAATAAAAAAAAGGCATGTTTATCTTAAATGTACAATTTTCCTATGTTTTCTATGAATAACAAAGTTGTCTGTAAATGCCTGTATTGAAAATTAATTTTTTGGTTCGGCTTCCATCGGCTCTAATAGAATTGCAAAATATATATTTTTAATATTGTAATATTTTTTAATATAAGATATATAAAAACAAGCTTGTATTCAATTAAAATGCAATAGTAACATTTCAAAACAATTGGTGCAGCCGTTTTCTAGATTAGTGGATAGTAACAAACGGACAAGTACATTTTTAATAATATATATATATATATATATATATATATATATATATATCAGAATTAACGGATTATTTATTTTTAAGCCAACATTTTTATTATTTCAAATGCTATTATAGTGTCTACTCATATTGGAAATAGACACTCCATTTTTTTATTTTTACTTCAAGTATTATCTATTAAAGTTATTACCTATCAGTGTATTTGAAAAATCTTAATGAAGAAAATGCACTCTTCAGCAGGAATCAAAAATGTGTCCTTCTTGGAGAGAAACCACTGTTTGATTGGGTGTACTTTACAGCTTAATTATGAAGATTGTCATCATTTGGTACCAAATAGCAAAACTATTTTTCCCTTTTTGAGAAAAGCACAATTTTAAGATATTTTTCCTCAAAAATATCTACTCAGTTTTGTATCTAAAGCTTAAAGCAATTTCTAAAGAATGAATGTATTTTTTATTTTAAAAACATTTTATTACTTCAAAAATCAAAAAATATCTTCTATCGGTAAGGAAGTGTGCTTTTCTCAAGAGGGGGAAATAGAACCTACATGCATTGTACTCTCATGGATATTGGCTCTGAATGAGAATTCAGCTAACCAAGTTTGAATTCTAGTTGAATTCGTTTCATTCATATACAAATACTCTTGGGAAAGGTATTAATCCATCTTTTTTCCCTTCAGTTATGGGTTAAATAGCAGGACAAATTTGGTTCTATATCCTTGGTTGGCAACTGGTATACTGCAGAAAGTAATGGCAACCTGCTGCCAGAAAACCTTCTGCCTAGTCAGTCATGTCTTGAAAGAAATTTGACCACCCAAGTGTGTACCACATGGCAATTAACTGACCCAGTTTAGTTTTCCTTAATCATTATTAAAACAAGATTTTTTTTTTTCGGTGAAAATACTAGTCAATTGAGAAACAATCTTGAGGAGGTTGCATAATGTCAGCAGCTGTCAAAGTACGGAAATGAGATCAAAGAACAGAAGAGAATATTTCTGAATGACCAAACATTTTTGATTTGCTCATTGCTTAAAGAGGTTTCATTTTTAGAGACCAGAAACTAATAGGCAAGAGTTTGTCCAAACAAAACTAGCTGAAAGTAGTGAGATTAGATCTGAATTAGCTTATGTTTAGTCAGCCAGTTTGTCATTAGTCATTATTTTACTTTTCTTTTCTTGTGAAGCAAATTAGTTCATTTTGACTTTATTATCACGGCAAATTAATTTTAGTTTGAAAAATAAAATCAGGATATAGTGAATCAAGGCTCTCCACAATTTTCTTCAAGATCTATAGACTGTTCATTGCCATCAGTGTCCTTAAGAAACATAGTAGGTTGTCATTGCTTTTTCTTTAGATTTGAATTCTTCAGAATGGTTCTTTTCCAAGACTAATTACCCTAACAGTGCTTCCAATGCTTCTTCCTCATTGTCTGCTTCAAAGGATCTCACTCTGATAGTTGATCTTCCTTGCCTATGTTGTGTTTAATGTTTTTATCTGATATCACCCGGTTCACACTCCACCCATGTCTATTGAACAGGTGAAGAGGCTCATCCCTTATTTCCTGTTTAGGATGCGGTTTCCGGTTTTCTCTTTTCCAATCTCTTCAATCTTATGTAGCCCCCTGCACATCAGTGGCGTTGCTCGGGGTGATATGATTAAAAAAAAAAAAACAAGTCTTAGATGAAGTTTATTGAAACATCCTAAAGAATGAAGTAGGTAACTTAGAAGAGAAATAAAAAATAACAAAAAAAGAAAATTTCAAAATTGACAATTCTTGCTTGTAAAACGTATACCATTGTGTTTATTTCTTGATGGTTACATTTACTGATTTTAATACCTTCCCATTGCTGTGGTCTATCTAACTATATTAGGTTTATTTACATTGTTTGAACTGTTGTCCTCATTCTTTGTCATATTCATAATGTTTTGACTGTTGTACGTTTCGGCCTTCTTCAAAGAAATAACTAGTGTAAATAGTTACAATACTTCATTGTAGAAATATAGACAGAAATTTTTTTATTTCTTTTCTTTAAATAGATCCCTGAAGAAGCATAAAGTGAAACATGTTAAATTATTAATTAATTAAATTAATTAATTAATTAATTAAGGCGCATTTCCTACTTTGATTTTTATTTATTTTATCATCTTGTCAGATTTCAATCTAGATAGGGTCCTGGGCATGATGGTATGGAACCACCTCTTAATTGCTGCTGTTCCAAGGTTCACCCTGCCCCGGAGTAGTAGCACCTTCTAAGGTCCCAGCTATGGACAAATATTTACCCTCTAAACTGGGGTCAAAATACTATGAATGTATAAAAGTAGACTTTTATAGAAAAATCTGCAGTTTTAAAGAAAAAATATTACCAACAATAAATTTTTGAAGAAAAAGCAACTATTACTATAATATATTTTTGAAGGAAAACAAAAATTGTTGCCATAATACATTGTTGAAGGGGAAAAAAATTATTACCAGCAATACATTTTTGAATACAAAACCAGAAGACTTCTTCAGTTTTCTAAAATAAAAATAGATTTTTCATCAAAATCTGACTAAATCAAACTTCTCATTATAATTGAGCATTAAGAAATACCTTAAAGCCCCACCTTTTTGGCAATAAATAACCCACAAAGGTTGATATGCATTCTAGAAGCCGAGTAGAGTATTGAGAGACAGGAAAATTACACATGAAACAAAGAGTTCTGGATTATTATGTGATGTCTGTTCTTCAATATGGCAGTGAATGCTGGACTATCTTTTTTTTTTTTTTTTAATCATATCACCCCAAGCAAGGTGATAATGCCACTGATGTGCAGGGAGCTATGTAAGGGTAAAAAGAATGAAAAAGAGAAAGCTGGAAACCACGTCCTAAACAGGGAACAAGGGATGAGCCTCTTCACCTGTTCAATAGACGTGGGTGGAGTGTGAACCGGGCGATAGTTTAGTCTATCTACTCCAATTGAAAAAAAATAAAAAAAGTAAAGAGTGAAAAGATTGGAAAAGAGAAAACCGGAAACCGCATCCTAAACATGAAACAAGGGATGAGCCTCTTCACCTGTTCAATAAACGTGGGTGGAGTGTGAACCAGGTGATAGTTTAGTCTATCTACTCCAATTATCTCCTCAAAGATAGACTTGAAGCAACTAAAATGTGGTTCTACAGAAGGATGCCAAGGATACCATGGACTGAACATGTGAGCAAAAAAATGACCTTGATTAAAAGTAAGAACAAAGCTACTGCAGTTTAGGCCCATAGGAAAAAATTGCAGTGGAAATGGAACTAATATTTGTGAATAATGCACACTTCTTCTTCTTCTATGTGCCCTGTCCCTTCAGGACGTAGGCGTTCATGGCTTTCCACGTTTCCCTATCCCTGGTGGCTGTGAGCACGCCTTCTCCTGTTACCCCATGCAATCCTCGTTCCGTCATCCACCTGATTAGGTCCTTCAAATATATTATCCGTTGCTTTCTCCTGTCTCTCTTTAAAGTTTAAAAAAATGTTTCAAAGATCTGATGAGCATTAATTTCAGACTAACTGTTGTCTGTTCTCATTTTTAGTAAAAAAAAAAAAAAAATATCAGTTATTCTTAAATTCTAACCAAAGAAAGTATTATGAAGTGTGATTTTTTTTTCGTATTTTATCAGTCCAGCATTTATTTTGCATACTGAGAGCTGCTCTACCCTTACTCTTTGGACATTTATATAGTCTATGCCATAGCTATGCTAATTAGATATTCATTCACATATCACTACAGCCACAAAACTGCTGAAGACATTTGTGTTTTGTTATTTCTACATTCTGCTCTTTCTTTCCTTTCTTTTGTTATTTTTTTCATTCTGTCTTTTCATTTTTTTCTACGTTTTTCTTTTGAGTGAGAATATTTTTGTTAGTACAAAATTGTTATTTCCATCTTTTGTTTCTTTTTTGCTTCTTCTATATTTTACTTTTATTTTGAAGTGTCATTTCATTTTATTAGTCTAGCATTTATCTCTCTGCTCTGTCGACAGGGTTTCAGCATACACTGGCTGTACCTCTGCAGGGTGTAAAAGTCCCACAAAGGTGTCATCTATTTGCCATGGTTGGTGACCCGTGATGCTTGAGGACAGGATCATGGTGGTTAAGGGTTTTAGGAATTGCTCTTAAACTTCAACAGACCACTTTGGCCCCTACTTGTGCTAGACGGACAGTTGAAGTCCAATTTAATCAGCCAGCTGATCATGTCAAATCCTAAATCAGCCTAACAAATCAAACAATATGTTTTATTTATAAAAAATGTTTTCACATTTGCAATATCACACATTAAACTGACTTAGAAAGTGGTTACTATAGGGTCAACCAAACTGGGAACAAAAGAATCTAACATGGCTGCGTTAACCTCTACGGAAGGCCCATACTTTTATGAATGATCTCAGATGTAACAGGTGCTTGGAACCCTCCCCATGTTTGAGTATGCAATTCATGAAGCCCTGGATGAATGAGGTGAATGGGATTTCCCTTCTCATCATCTCCCTCATGTGGAACTCCAAGGTGGGTATGAAGCAGGGCTGATGAATAATAATAAAATGAATACAAAATACCAAGAGATTACACACTGATATAGACACAGAAAGTGATACAAAAAAATAAAAAACAAACTTTTTTTAAAATCATAGTACTAGACCTAATAGAAGACAAAATAATAAATAAGTTGTCATTTGTTGTAATAGAAAAAAATCTTAGCATCTCAGATAACTCCAAAAACAGTTGAAAAAAACTAGGTAGAAGTCAAAGAAAAACATGATATTGAAACTCTACTAAGGATGACCAAATTTTATGATATAAAAGTTAAGGGTCTACCTACACCAATTTTTAAATTCCTTCAGAGGCATAGTGAGAAACACAGGAGGAAATTAAGAACAATAGTTTTATCAAAAAACAAAACATTACAGACATAAAAAGAATATTTATTAAAAAAAAAACATCATAAAATTATAGACACCAGCATTTACATTTGATGCACCAGAACCACCACAGGTAATAACAATTGGGTATCCAATTTCCAAAATAGAAACATATTCCATACTCATTAAGATATTTCAACTGCCAAAAATATGGACAAGGTAAAAATAAATGTACAAGGAAGTCAGTATGTGGGAAGAATGATTCTAAGCAAATTCAGATCAAATGTCCAAATGAAACTAAATGTTTTAATTGTAAGAAAAGAAAAAAAATCATAGGGCAACTTCCATGGACTGCGAAACCTGAAAAAAAGAAAAAGTTATATTAAAAATAAATTCCCTACTCAGAAGCTAGAAAAAGCATCAAAACAAACTCCAATACATCATCGTATGCAATTCCTGACACCCTCTATAACTTGTCACTGTTTCTCATAACTTTTCTCCTATGTAACCCCCTGTAAAAACAGTAGCAGTAAAATGCCTTGCTTAGGGTGATATGATTAAAAAAAAAAAAAAAAATTGAAAACATTAAAACCAATTATAAACATGTAAATGATCTATACCATGAAACCAAAACTATTTATAAGCAATGTAAGTCCAACACAAAATTCACTGACAACCACCTCTCAGTGGCAAAACACCCAAAACTTTTTAAATAATAAAATAAAATAAACAGAAAACTGAACTAATTAAACCTCAGTACAAAATAAAATTAAAATCTGCAAAACAGAAGAAACATAATTAAAGTGTTGGGGATCACCCCTCTTTTGCACATAAGAATGGACTCGCCTGATGTGTGCATATAATCCTGTCTATACAGTGAATGGTGGGAGGAGTAGTTGTAAAAAGTAGTTGTAGAGTCGCTTAGTTGGTCACTAAGTTGGTGCATATCAAGTTGGAATTGTTTTGGATATATACTCATTACCTGGACTTACTTCTTCATTACAAGACTGTATATATCGTTTCTACTAATAGTATTCTTGAATTGACTCATCTGTGTTCTAGTTTGTATATTTTTGTTCAATATAACTTACCTTTTCCATCTTCATATCTGTTTTTGTTATTTATTATTTTGTGTGGTTTCTCAACAAGAATCCACAACAAAAAGAATGACGCAAAGATAATGAATAAAAAAAAAACAATGTAAAGAACCCAAATAATCAAGAGCATACAAATACTCAGCAAAGAGCAAGTTCACGAAGAAAGAAAGCAAACGGTATAGAGAGAATGAAATATATGAAAATAGATAAATAAAAAAAAATGAAAAGCGTACCCATCCTTAAGATTGACTGATTAAAATAATTACCACTCAAATAGACAAACAGAAAACAAACATCATACAATGAAACTTTAGATGTGTAAAATTATAAGGAAATCAAGCAAATCCTTACAGATCACAATCCAAATATAGTCTACTTGCAAGAGATCTTTCAATATTGGTTAAAAATTCAATACCTCATGAAAAACTACAATTAAATACAAATCTACAGACTATTGCAGTTAAAGCTTCAATTAACTGAACAATAATTATGTGTTTAATTTATATTCCTCCAAAACACAGACTGAATAAGACTGAAATAGGAAGTCTAATTGGCCAACTTCCCACTCCCATTCTACTAATGGGAGATTTTAGTGTGCACAACAAAATGTGTGGCTCTAGAAACACCAATGAAACTGGTAAAATTATAGAATCTCTACTTATCTCTGTATTCTTAATAACCAAATGCACATATACCTTCACTTGGGTACTGGATCAACATCAGCTGTCAACTTAATCATATGCTCCCCATCAATTTTTATGAACTTTCAGTGGAAAATTCATGATAATTAACCTATTACCTTTGGGAACCGAGTTCGAATTCCAATTGAATTCCTTGTATTCACTAGCAAACAAATACCCTTGGGAAAGGTATTAATCCGTCTCTTCCCTCCAGTTTTGGGTTAAATAACAGGACAGATTGGGTTCTATAGCCTTGGTCAGCAACCAGTCTACCACAGAAAGCAATGGCAACCTACTGCGGGATTATCTTTTACCCAGTAAGTTATGTCTCTTTCGAAACATGATCGTCCAAAGCATGTATCACGTATGGCACTTAAGTAGGAAAGAATCCAAAATGACAAATATACAAAGCTAGCTGTTAAAAATTCAATGAATTCTGCTTATCCTAAAAAAAACATGGAAATTCTCAATGAACCAGAACCAATAGTCTCCTTTATAAACATAGCAAGACAAACAATGCCTAAATCTTCCTTTAAACCACATGCCAAATCAAAACCTTTGTTTACAGCAGAATACAGCAAAGCAGTTAAAAACCAGAACAAAATGCTAAAGATACTTATAAACTATAAGCAAGCTCGAGCAAAAGCATGCTGTATAATTAAAAAATCCAAAAGAGAATCTTGACAAAACCCTGTCTCTAAACGCAACCGCAGAGCCCTGTCTCTAAACGCAACCGCAGAGCCCTGTCTCTAAACGCAACCGCAGAGCCCTGTCTCTAAACGCAACCGCAGAGCCCTGTCTCTAAACGCAACCGCAGAGCCCTGTCTCTAAACGCAACCGCAGAGCCCTGTCTCTAAACGCAACCGCAGAGCCCTGTCTCTAAACGCAACCGCAGAGCCCTGTCTCTAAACGCAACCGCAGAGCCCTGTCTCTAAACGCAACCGCAGAGCCCTGTCTCTAAACGCAACCGCAGAGCCCTGTCTCTAAACGCAACCGCAGAGCCCTGTCTCTAAACGCAACCGCAGAGCCCTGTCTCTAAACGCAACCGCAGAGCCCTGTCTCTAAACGCAACCGCAGAGCCCTGTCTCTAAACGCAACCGCAGAGCCCTGTCTCTAAATGCAACCGCAGAGCCCTGTCTCTAAACGCAACCGCAGAGCCCTGTCTCTAAACGCAACCGCAGAGCCCTGTCTCTAAACGCAACCGCAGAGCCCTGTCTCTAAACGCAACCGCAGAGCCCTGTCTCTAAACGCAACCGCAGAGCCCTGTCTCTAAACGCAACCGCAGAGCCCTGTCTCTAAACGCAACCGCAGAGCCCTGTCTCTAAACGCAACCGCAGAGCCCTGTCTCTAAACGCAACCGCAGAGCCCTGTCTCTAAACGCAACCGCAGAGCCCTGTCTCTAAATGCAACCGCAGAGCCCTGTCTCTAAACGCAACCGCAGAGCCCTGTCTCTAAACTCAACCGCAGAGCCCTGTCTCTAAACGCAACCGCAGAGCCCTGTCTCTAAACGCAACCGCAGAGCCCTGTCTCTAAACGCAACCGCAGAGCCCTGTCTCTAAACTCAACCGCAGAGCCCTGTCTCTAAACTCAACAGCAGAACCCTAATAAATAAAGCATGTGAAATAATATGAAAAATTAATGGAAAAACATCACAAACTGCAACAGTCCATTAAACTAAAACAAATAGAAATAAAAGCTTTGGAAAAAAAAAATAGCTAACTTAATAGCAACAGAATTTCAAAGAAACATCTCAACATTTCAAAAATATAAAAACATTATGGGACAAGAAAAACTTACATTCACTTCAAACAATAAAGAAGAATACAATATTCTCTTTACGATAATAGAACTAAGACTCCATAAACAAAAGTAAAAACTCTGCAACTGGTCCAGATGAAATTGATTACCAATTTTTAAAAAGAAAGGAAAATCTCTTAATTCTTCTTCAGATCTTCAGTTATATAAGGTGTTCAAACAAATTTCTGAAATTGTAGTTTTAGTCTGTCGTTGTTTCAATGCCTAAACATGGTAAAGACAATTGCAACCCAACAAACTACCAGCCCATTGCACTAACGAATTGCATTCGTAAGACACTGGAGAGAAAGTTAAATGCTTGACTAATGCGTAACTGGAAAAAAACAATCTAGCTATGAAAGTGAATTCCAGAAAAAACCAAGGTACCGATGATCAACTTGAATGGCAAGAATCCTTTATTTATGATGACTTTGTTCAAGGTCATCATGTGGTATCAATGTTCTTCAATTTTAAAAAAAGTTTGACATCACATGGAAGTATTTTTTTTTTTTTTTTTTTTTTTGCTTCACCCCGAGCACTGCCATTATTGCGTAGGGGGTTACATAGGGGGGAAAGTGATGAGAAAGGATGGTTAGATATAGGAAATGTCAGAAGGAAGGTGATAGACAGGTAAGGATACTGAGAATGAGGGTTGGGTAGATGGTGAGAGTGTTTGAGAGAATAGATGCAAGTTAGTGTGATAGGTGTCTATTGACCTTACATTTAAACTCCTGAAGATTGTAGCTGTCAGGGAAGCAGGTATGTAGAAGGGAATTCCACAGGCGGGAAGTGCGAGAAAAGAAACTGTTGAAGTAGAAATTACGGTTACATCTTATGTGTTTCACTGTAAAAGGGTGGGACCTAGTTGCTAATCTAGTATGGGTATATTCATCAGAAACTTCCTATCAAACCAAACATTCAAAAAATGAAATGGAAACTCAACATCTGACACATACAAACAGGAAACATGAGTACCCCAAAGTAGCATTTTATCAGTTACATTATTTATTCTCAAAATATTATCAAAACCATAAATACAGGAATTAAAAAATCCTTATATGTAGATGATCTCTCAATATCATACTCATCACCAAACATGCCTTTTCTTGAAAGATATGTCCAAATATATTTAAACAACATAGAAAAATGGACAAATGAAAATGGATCCTATTTCTCCAAAACAAAAACCATTAATATGCATTTCTGCAAAAAAACTAGCCTACCACCTTGACTCAGAATTAAAATTAAATGAACACTTAATTCCTATAGTCCAACAAATAAAATATCTAGGAATCATACTAGATAGCAAACTTAACTTCAAGGTGTACATTGATTACTTTAAGCAAAAATGTCAAAAGGCTTTGAATCTTCTAAAAGTAATATCCAAACTGAATTGGGGTGCTGACCAAACAGTAATACTCAGAATATATAGGCTATATATCAGATCAAAATTAGACTATGGATGCATTATTTACAGTGGCACGCATCAATACTATCTTAAATGATCTTTCATTTCATCACCAAACGTGTCTTCCCTTGAAAGATATGTACAAATATGTTTAAACAAGATAAAAAGATGAACAAAAGAAAATGGATTGCGTTTCTCCAAAACAAAAATTGTTTGTATGTATTTCTGCGAAAACTAGCCTACCACCTTAATCAAAAATTAAAATTAAATGGACACTTAATTCCCATAGTCCAGCAAATAAAATATCTAGGAATCATACTAGATAGCAAACCTAACTTTAAGGTGTACATTGATTACCTTAAACAAAAATGTCAAAAGGTTTTGAACCTTCTAAAAGTAATATCCAAACTGAATTGGAGTACTGACCAAAAAGTAATGCTTAGAATATATCGGTCACATAAGATCAAAACTAGATTATGAATGCATCATTTACAGTGTCACACTTAAATCCTATTTTAAAAAGCTACAAACCATACAAAATCAAGAACTGTGATTAAGTCTAGAAAGCCTTATGGATCTCACCTATGCAAGGCCTTGATATAGAAGCCAACAAACCACCTATATCTCTGAGTTTGGAAAAATTATCCCAACCCAAATAACTTAGCATACCAAAAATATATATGAACCTCAGTATATCCAATTCTATAAAAGTAAACCATCACCCATCTCTTCATTTGAACTTTGAATTAATAAAGCATTAGAAAAAATTAACAAAGATCCTGATTATGTAACATCGGTATAATAAACAATCTCCAGAACTCATATAGACCTAACATTGGCACACACACGAAAATAAAAGTATCAACAAAATTATGTACAGAGAATTAAGAGACAAATATCATGACTATAAACCATTCTACACAAATGGATCCAAAATCCTAGATAAAATAGTCACAGTAGCCACAGACAGACAAATTCATCAACAAATAAGGCAACTAATTAATGCATCCATCTATACAGCTGAATTACAAACCATATAGGAAGTTTCTAATCTTCTCAGACTCCCTATCTAGTTTAACAACAATTAAAGAAAAGAACACAAATCATCCCTACATTCAAGAAATCCTAGAAACTTGTCAGCAGTCAATAAAGCACAAAACAATACTATTGTCTTGGATTCATAGCCATATTGGCATCAATGGAAATCATGAAGTTGGCAAACTGGCAAAAGAGGTAGCGAAAATTAAAATAACCAATATCAAACTCCCGTATACAGATTACAAAAACAAAATTACACAATACATCAAAAGAAAGTGGAATGCAATTTGGGACATGTTCTCAAACAATAAACTTGGTGTATGAACATCAGCCAACAATAAGGAAGGAGAATATAGAGCCATTGAGCTCAACAGAATAGGAATTGTACATACTCACCAGACACACACAAGCTCAAGGCATAAACTACATATTCATGAACCCACTGTGACCATCAAGCATATCTTGATAGAATTGCAGGAAGCACACAATCTTAACATGCTCTTCAAAAATGTACCTACTGTCAGGATAATAGGGTATCTCAAGAAAACAAAATAATGTCAATTTCTATAGAAAACAGAGGATTTGCAACTTATGTTTTAAAACATACCTGAATAAAATAAAAATCCAGTTTCACCATTAAATGACCCACAGATTGATATGCTGTAAAACTAATTAACAGTCAATCAACCAGCATTTATCTTGTATACTGAGAGCTTCTCAACCCTTACTGCTTGGGCTTTTATATAGTCTATGCCTCAACTATACTAATTAGGCAGTAACTTAATCATTATCACTACAGAAAGAAAAAAAAGGAAAAACTAAGAAATATAAAAGTTATTTGCATCTTAGGTGAATCTAACCAGTTTTCTCTTCTGCAAACAGATGTTATTGATTTTTTAAAAATCAAATCATTACAGAATTTTTGAACCTCATCTTTTAAAGAAAAGAGTAGATTATTTTTTTCTTTTTTTAATGAAGTGTTAGAATCATTGTATGTTGTTCTATTTAAGGTAATGTCTATGCTTTTGTTTATTATTATTATTATTATTATTATTATTAACCTAAATATTTTAGTCAGCAGTCTCTTCAGCTTTTCTTTTTGCCGGTTCACACTCCACCCCCGTCTATTGAACAGGTGTAGAAGCTCATCCCTTGTTCCCTGTTTAGGATGTGGTTTCCGGCTTTCTCTTTTCCAATCTTTTCCCTTTTTTTTCTTTTTCAATTGGAGTAGATAGGCTAAACTATCGCCTGGTTCACACTCCACCCCGTCTATTGAACAGGTGTAGAGGCTCATCTCTTGTTCCCTGTTTAGGATGTGGTTTCCAGCTTTCTCTTTTCCAATCTTTTCACTTTTTTTTCTTTTCCAATTGGAGTAGATAGGCTAAAATATCACCTGGTTTACACTCCACCCACATCTATTGAACAGGTGTAGAGGCTCATCTCTTGTTCCCTGTTTAGGATGTGGTTTGCGGCTTTCTCTTTTCCAATCTTTTCACTTTTCTTTTCTTTTATTTTTTTTCAATTTATTTATGTATTCATTTTTTTTTCTTTTCAATTGGAGTAGATAGACTAAATTATCGCCCAGTTCACACTCCACCCACGTCTATTGAACAGGTGTAGAGGCTCATCCCTTGTTCCCTGTTTAGGATGTGGTTTCTGGCCTTCTCTTTTTTAATCTTTTCACTCTTATGTAGCCCCCTGCACATCCGTGGCGTTATTGCCTTGCTCGGAGTGATATGATTAAAAAAAAAATTCTTAGTTATTTTTGGCTATTTCTACATCCTACACTTTTCTATTTTTATTTATTTTTTTTTTCACTTTCTGTAAGTTTTTTTTTCTTTTGGGTGTCAGGGGATTTTTTTGTTTGTATCATTTTATTATTTTCTCTTTTTTTCTTTTCTTCTGTTTTTTATGAAGTTGGATTTTCCTTGTATTTTATCAGTCCAGCATTTATCTTGTATACTGAGAGCTGTTCTGCCCTTACTGCTTGGGCATTTATATAATCTATGCCTAAACTATGCTAATTAGACAGTCATTTACATGTAACTACAGAATGAAAAAAGAACAACAAATAAGAACAAGAAATATAAATGCTATTTGCTTCTTATGCAAAACTGGTTTTCTATTTTGCAAGCAGCTGTTACTGATTTTTTAAAAAAATCAGATCATTACAGAATTCTTTAATTCAATCTTTCAAGAAAAAGATTGAATAATTTTTTTCTTAAATGAAGTGTTAGAATCATAGTCGTTTTATTTAAGGTAATGTCTGTCTTTGTTTATTATTGTTTACCTGAATATTTCGGTCAATGGTGCCTGCAGCCTTTCGTACATCATCGTTGTTTAACGTCTATTTCCATGCTTGCAAACATTGGACAAGGTTTTTTTGATGGCACCTTAATTGAACCATCATGAAAATATTTAAGCATTTTTTAAAGCTGTATACCCTTACTAACAATAACCAATTTAGGAGACTGGAAACTCGGTGTTTTTATCGAGACATCATTTCTAGGAAGATTGCCTACCAAGTTTAGAGAGTTCAGCTGACCCTATTCTATACAGAGTAGGTGCGGAGGTTTTTATATCAGAGATTTCCTTCTCATAGATAAGTTGCTATCCCAAGCTAAAAACTCTTACCCATGTCTGTTAAAACTTGGAAATGTTGAATCTTGATCTGAGGAAGCAGGAATTAAACATTTATGGGGAAGGAAATACTTGCTCGATAATTTCAAGTTCTGACATTTCAAGAGGGAGGTTGTAGGCAACGGTGCCTGAAGCATTTTGAAAAAGAACAAACAAAAAACAATGATATAGAAAATAGTCTGAATGAACCGATATTTAATGATTGCATGAGTTTGTGTTAAAAAACAAACCATTCTGACAAACGTCGTCAGACTGACAAGGAGTCAAGAATAATATAAAGTGTGACCAACACCTGAGAAAGGGCAGAGTGTATAATGAATGTTTAAGAAATCCTTTGAAGCAATTTTGATTCCTGTTAATTTTTTTCTTTAATAGGATTTCTCGAACATAAAGGCTGGTAGAAGAAAATAAATATACTGTTTAATAAATAAAACAAAGTACTGACTCAAATATAAGCATCTGCTAAAAATGACATTTAAAATTATAAAAGCCTGACAGGATTTGAACCTGCCTGCTCCTTGGCTGGTGGAACTGTCATTAAATTTCATTGTCTTGGCCATGAAATGTATTGATAGTCAGTAGTTCATTATAAATAGGTAGATGGAAACAAATAAACATAATGTCAAGTAAATAAAGAGTGTCTACTCATTTACAGATATACACTAAAAATAATGTTTAGTGATGAAATCTGTCAGTTTTATAAATACAAATTCATCGCTTCTTTTAAAAATTACTTTGTTTACATTGGGATACCAAACCGAGCAGATATAAATGTTTCAAAAGTCTGAGAAAAATTTACGTTTATAAAGTACTATTTAACTTGGCACTTCATGGCTGAGCTGGTTAAAGCAGTTCTTGTTGAAAAGGATGCAGATTCAAATCCAGCCATGGAGCACATTTTTTTCTTTTAAAAAGATTTCTCAAACATCAAGAACATTAGCTAAAAATAAATATTCTGTTTAGCAAATCAACAGAGCATCTACTCAAATATAAAATCTTGTAGAAACAAGCTAAATGAACATATATATATATATATGTTTATATACCCCCCCCCCACCAAAAAAATATGAGCATATAGGCAAAATCACAAAAACCAGATTAATATTAATTTTATTAAAATTAAAAATGATCCAGGTGGAGGGCTATCTCTCTCTTTTTCTCTCATATATATATATATATATATAACATAGTGATGATCCACGTATACTGTCTTAATATAGGAAAGAATATTAATAAAAAGTTTGGAATTTAAAAAATGTACTTTTTTTGGACAGTATTTGTTTATTTTTATTATTGTATTTTATATTTCAGACTGCCCTCGGTCCTTCATCAGAAATGAGTGATTTTTAAATTTGAATTCGGACGCTATCGTGAAATACGTTTCTAATTCAAATTTAAAAATCACTCATTTCTGATGAAGGACCGAGGGCAGTCTGAAATATAAAATACAATAATAAAAATAAACAAATACTGTCCAAAAAAAGTACATTTTTTAAATTCCAAACTTTTTATTAATATTCTTTCCTATATTAAGACAGTATACGTGGATCATCACTATGTTATATATATATATATATATATATATATATATATGAGAGAAAAAGAGAGAGATAGCCCTCCACCTGGATCATTTTTAATTTTAATAAAATTAATATTAATCTGGTTTTTGTGATTTTGCCTATATGCTCATCTTTTTTTGCGGGGGGGGGGGATTTATTTATATATATATATATATATATATATATATATATATATATGGTCATTTATCTTGTTTCTACTCAGTTTTGCAGAGTTTACATTCATTCTTTAAATGACTTTATTGCAATATTTATTTTAAAAAATGCATGTTAAAAATTAAGAGTAATATTTTTTGTTGTCTTGTATTTACTGACAAAATTACTTTATAATAAATTAAAAATTTTGTCTTTCATAAATACACGAGCCAACTCTTTGTGCTTTGCAAAAAGAGAAACAACAACAAAAATCGTGTGTGTGTGTGTATATATATATATATATATATATATATATATATATATATATATATATATGAGATAGTAATATATATTTTTATATATCAAGAACAGTATTGAGGAACTTGGCAAAATGGAAAAAGTTTGACGAATTTCATCTATTAGGATTTCATTGGACTGGGATTGTTGACGTTGTGACTACACAGGCACATAAATGAGCAACGCTGGTAGTTTTCCATTTTTTATTTATTTATTTATTTTTTTAAAGAAATTTTAAAAATAACTTTTGCAATTTAGCCAAATTTATCTATGTTCTTTTTCTTTCTAGCATCTTTGTTTTTAAATATCTCACATTGTGACAGCTGAAAATCTGCCAAGAATGGCGAAACCTAAGAACCTGGATGTAAATTTACTGTGGCTGAGCTAGCCATTAAAGCACTTTCTAGATATTTTTGCCTCAGTGAATTATTTTCCTTTTTAATTAGAGTAGCCTTTTTATGCTAAAATTGTGGTAATTCTCATTGCCATGAGAAAACCAATGCATTTTGGTTTTATTTTTTTAATTTTTTGTTGTATTCGTGTTCAAACTTCTTGAAGTTTCTCCAATATATACTTTCTGGCAATCCTTCAAGTTGATAGAGGAAATTCCTCCAAATTGTTTTGTTTTCTATTAAGTTGTTTATTGCTTTAGAAGTAGTTGTAACAAATTTCATGTTGAGTTTACCTAAATTCTTTTTTTGTTGCAGTTGTCTAGTTGATCATTAACCTCCAGATCAGAGGTTTAAATCGAAGCAGGACTAATTTGTAAATTCTGTGTGTGATTCTTACTGGAAATTTAAAAAAAATATAGAAATTCTTAAAATAATAATACTTAGGGGAATTGATGCATTTTGAAATGGGTATTTAATATGTGGTAATATTTGAATAGTACTCTATTCCGACGACCAGCCTTCTTTTGCCTGCTCCACTCTTGTTTTGCATATATATTGCCTTTGTCAAATCTTGACAATATCAGATTAAGCAACAGTATTAAGCTGCGTACATTATGAATGAGTGACCTGATATTTTTCTATTGTTAATGGAAATACTTAACCAAGTTATTCAAACATCAGGATGTTTATTCTTTGTATATTCAAAATGCTTCCATATGGTTTAGTCGGAAAAGAATTAGATTTCTAGGTCAAGGAAGGTGATTTCATTGTGACTGAGTTCCTTTGAAATTCAAGCCTCAAAGCTTGAGTGTACTTGAATAAAAAATCTACAGTTTTCAATAGAAAACTTTTACAATGAAACAACAAAATTTTTTTTATTATTTTCAAAATGGCTCAGTGGTGTAGTATGAGACTGTAGGTCATAAATTCTGAGGTTTTTCAACTGATGCTATCAAAAAGGTCATTGATGAAAATTAGGAAGAAACTGGGAGATACCTACTTTAATACAAAAACATCTAGAAGTGTGGCCTTTTGGAATAAATTTCATCTCACAGTTTTGTAAGAAAGACTGAATCAGTTTGAGACTGTAGCTAATAAATTCACAAAGTTTGTTACAAATTCATTGACTCATTAGAGGTTATTTTCACTCTTTGGGAAATAAAAATCACATTTAAAACCAATATTAAAAAGTATCCTTTTTTTGTTATATCTACAAAAAAAAAAAGAAAATCTAAATTTCCCTGTATCAAAATTGTGGAGATTAAAGTAGAAGACTGTAAAGCTGAAGATAGGGTTGAAGTGAAAAATGTTTCAGTAACTGGAATATAAAAAACTTATTTGCAGGTTTAATTCAATTGCAGAGCAAAAGACATGCAGCCAAAAGGTTTAGATGAATAGTCTTTCAAAAATTGTTGGGATGATGATTGTTCCTCTTCTGCTCAGGTGGAAACTAATATCTGATCTTTTAGGAAGACAGGCAGCATGTGTACGAGGTGTTTTACAAGATGGCCCATGGAGGATTGCATGGACTTGTATTTTTAGAATTTAACAATTCCAATGATAACGGTAATAATAACTGACAAGTAACACAAAGGTCCCCTCTTCCGCTTTAACGGTAATAATAACGGACGATTAACACAAAGGTCTCCTTTTCCGCTTTAATGGTAATAGTAACAGACATGTAACACGATGGTCTTGTCTTCTGCTTTAATGGTAATAGTAACAGACATGTTACACAAAGATCTCGTCTTCCGCTTTAACGGTAAAAATAACGGACATGTAACACAAAGGTCCCGTCTTCCACTTTAATGTTAATAATAATGGACAAGTAACACAAAAGTCCCCTTTTCCGCTTTAACGGTAATAATAACAGACAAGTAACACAAAGGTCCCCTCTTCTACTTTAACGGTAATAATAACGGACGATTAACACAAAGGTCCCCTCTTCTGCTTTAATGGTAATAGTAACAGACATGTAACACAAAGGTCCCCTTTTCCGCTTTAACGGTAATAGTAACGGATTTGTAACACAAAGGTCCCCTCTTCTGCTTTAACGGTAATAATAACGGCCGAGTAACACAAAGGTCTCGTCTTCTGGTTTAATGGTAATAATAACGGACATGTGACACAAAGGTCTTGTCATCCGCTTCAATGGTAATAATAACGGACAAGTAACACAAAGGTCCCGTTTTCCACTTTAACGGTAATTATAATGGACAAGTAACACAAAGGTCCCCTCTTCCGCTTTAACGGTAATAATAACGGACGATTAACACAAAGGTCTCCTTTTCCGCTTTAATGGTAATAGTAACAGACATGTAACACGATGGTCTTGTCTTCTGCTTTAACGGTAATAGTAACAGACATGTTACACAAAGATCTCGTCTTCCGCTTTAACGGTAAAAATAACGGACATGTAACACAAAGGTCTCGTCTTCCACTTTAATGGTAATAATAATGGACAAGTAACACAAAAGTCCCCTTTTCCGCTTTAACAGTAATAATAACGGACAAGTTATATAATGCTCTCCTCTTCTACTTTAAAGTTGATAATAATGAACAAGTAATACAAAGGTCTCTTTTTCCACCAACTGCATCTAGTTAATTTGAGGATTGAGGTCTTAGATGGATAATTTTTTATCAAATGGTTGTTGCATTGTTTGCAGTCTGCCTTCTTTTTTCAGTCTTTCTCTTCTAGCTTTTATGTTCACCTCCGCAATGCCGGACACACTTTGGAATGAGAAATATATATGTGAACCCACATTATTCCATGAGACGTGACAAGAATCTCAATGTATAAATTCGTGACACGGTCATTTTGAACCTTTTTACTTAGTCTCTTCTTATCTCTCGGTAACTGGATTACAAACATCAAAGATGCTTTAAGGTGGGTCACTTTTTTCACCGCAGGTTCCATCCTGTATGTGAAATACATGAGTGAAAAATACAAAGAAAAAGTAAAATCATGGAGTTATACTATGTACCTTAATCTCCATCAATACATTCTTTGGTTGTCGTCTTTTTTTTTTTTTTTTTTTTTTTTTTTTTAGGTGGGTCAAGATATAAACAAAAGTTAAGCACCAGTGAACCCGGTCAGTACTTAGATGGGGGACTGCTTGTGGATACCAGATAATGTAAGCAACCTCATATAATCCAAAAAACAACTTGGTTATAAATAATGTGCAGAGTTGTTAAATAAATCCAATTAATTGCATCTCAGCTAATGTATGCTCTGTTTTTAATTTTTTTTTATTCTAGATTAAAATAAAAGTTAAGCAATATTAAATCTAGTCAGTACTTAGATGCGAGACTGTCAACACTAGGGTACTGTAAGCAAGTCAATTACAACTCGGCCAATGTATGCTTTGATCTTTTTTCTTTCTATAGATGGTTCCATACAAAATCAATTAAAACAAACTGAAAACAATCCATGAACCATTATTGCTTGAATCTAGAATAATCTGTAAAAGTCAAAGTTCACATCAGTTAAGTGCCATATGTAACATGGTTGGGTGATCATGTCTCTTTCAATACATGGCTGACTAGGCAGAAGATTTTTCCCACAGTAGGTTGTCATTCCATTCTACGGTAGACTGGTTGCCAACCGTGGCTATAGAACCCAATCTGTCCTGCTATTCAACCTATAACTGTCATTCCATTCTATGGTAGACTGGTTGCCAACCATGGCTATAGAACCCAATCTGTCCTGCTATTCAACCTATAGCTGGAGGGAGAAGATGAACTAATAAGTTTCCCATCATTAGTAATCAATATGCAACTAAATTTCAAACCCAGTTCTCCAATTTTTCATTCTGTGTCAATATCCATTGCACCACAATGTATAGTTGAAAGAAGTGTAATTAAAAAGATGAAGATACTCATTTCAATAACTCCTGGTATAATGAGAATGACTCATATCAGAATTTTAAACAAAAAAAAAAAAAAAGGAAACAAGATTTTATTATGTATGATAAGCATTCCTGATTAATCATGGAGGTGAAGGTGTGCTGGAAAAATAATCAGATTTTGTTATCTTCAAGGAAAAGTTTAAAGTTAATTTTAGAAAACAGATAAGTGGAACTGTTTGAAATGTTACTTGTTCAAAAATTTCCACTCCGTTTTAAACATAAGACAGATATTGCTAAACTAAGCATCATATAATAATTGTGCTTGCCCATACCTTTGTTATTTCGCATGACCATTTTGCTGTCAATACTTCATAAATAATGGGCTATTCCATTTTAATCACATTGAAAGACAAAACATATCAGTGACACTACTTGGTTTCAGTGAAAAGAAGAAAGAAAATAGTAGTGTTTAATGTCTCCTGCTCATACCTCATAAATAATGGATTATTCCACTTGGATTGAGAAGACAACTAATATATCAAATGTCCTTCTTGGTTTCTGTCCAAAAATTTTGAAAAGGGAATATAGAAGTGTTTAATGTTTGTTTTAGTGAAATGGAGATAGTTTTCAATTTCAAATCTTTTCATTTGTACCTTCATACTTCTTAAAATAATGACCAGCATTTGTATTTTTTTTTTTTTTTTTTTGCAATATTTTGTTAGAGTTTATAGAGGAATTTCTGCAGAAAATTTATTGTCATAGAACTTGACATGAATTTATTCATCATTATCTGAAGAATTAAGTTTCATCAGAAATTTCAACTAGGAAAATCATGAATTTTTTTCCATTTTAAAACTAGTTTCAAATAATTTGACTATTGAATTGCATTGAATATAAAAAAGACTGAATGATCAAAAATATGTATGTATGTATGTATGTATGTATGTCTCTCTTTTATTCTAGATTCAAGCAATAATGGTTAATGTGTGTGTGTGGGGCGGAGAAGAAATCATTATTGCAAGGTGACTGCCATTTTCATATTTTAAGTGATGATGAAACTAGACAGCCATAGCTTAAGTGAAACTGTCAGTCACCATGAAATGTTGATTTCTATAACCACACTATCTATATAATTACATACACAAACATCCATTATAAATCTAGAGAATGAATATATCTAAATCTAAACTTATTTATGAATGAAACTTTGTGTCTGTTACCTATAGACTCTAAACGGCTGAACCGATTTTCTTGAAAATTTACACAGTTGTACTATAAGCATCTGCGAGTGAGTGTTCGTAGCTAGGTTTTGTGCCAAGGTACCCCTCCCCCGATAAATATTGAAAATCGATAATCGAAAAAAATTGGGTTATAGAAGGAGGGGTCCGATTTTAATCAAATTTGATACACTCATAAACAAAGACATAAATGATATTCAGAAGTTTCAAGGTTGCAGTTCTTACAATAGTGCAGAAAATCGATTATATATATGAAAGACAAGATGTTTGTGTGTGTGTGTCTGTTTATCTGCCTGTATGTCTGTATTTTTTTCAGCCCTTTTATTTTAGTTTTTGCTTCAGGTTTGACTCTAAGTAGGTATAATTGTAGTTCTTAGTTTCAGCCATGATACCATTTATTCAGAGGACTTATTTAGCCTTCAAAATTCAGTTTACGATGAAAAAATTTATTTGCTATCGATGCCAGGAAATCAAAATTTGACTTACATCTATTCATTTTTCTTTCAGTCTATGGTTTTGCTTTAACTGGAAACAACTATTGCTTTTTAGTCTTTCGTGCCAATGTCCAAAAAGTCTGAGCTCCAGGACCATTGGTTAGTTTTAAAGCTTTCATTACACCCGAGCAATGCTGGGCTATACTGCTAGTACACACACAACTTCAAAAACAAACACTAGATGGAACACACACACACACACACAAAATATATTAACAGAAACACACATGCACAGACATGTTTATGCACATACATTGAAAACAAAAGCACAAATACAGATTTGCATATGCACACACAAAAGAAATACAAATGCAAAAATAATAGCACATGCAATACACAAAAATAGGGAAGGAAAGATGATTTCAAAAAAGATAAAGAGATATAAAAAGATAAGAGCAAAGACATCTTCCTTCCTTTACTTTCCTTGATGAAGTTTATTTTATTACCCCTCAACCAGAAGAACATTTTTCATCCAGTCCAAGATGGATTCGAGTGACTACTACTATTGCTACAACACACAGAAGACAATTGTTTAAAAAAAACATTACCATAAGTAAAAAATTTTTATATATACGACCAGCCATTCTTTGCCTGAAGAGGGTCACAATACCTGAGTCAGTCGTGAAATATACAAAATGAAATATGAAAAATGTCCACATAATAAAGAAACATTTACATTTCTTTTTTAACTGTATGCTTTTATCTCATTAGTACAACAACAATCTCTCCCAAATATGTAGATGATATATAGGCATTCTAGTTGTCTCAAGATCGCAAATAGTGAAACTTTGGAGGCAACTGTAACTATTTTAACTATTTCTTACAGGGTTGACACTGTGGTGCATTTTGTGCTCTGTCTGGATAGCCTTGTCTTTCCACACTGTTATTTACTGGTTAGGTAGTTTTTTTTTGTTTTTTTTTTTTGTTTAATCGTTTCACCCCGAGCAAGGCATTCCACTGCCACTGTAGCGCAGGGGGTTACATAGGGTCGGGGGAGTGATGGGAAAGGATGGTTAGATATAGGAAATGTCAGAAGGAGGGTGATAGACCGGTAAGGTTACCGAGAATGAGGGTTGGTTAGATGGTGAGAGTGTTTGAGAGAATAGATGCAAGTTAGCATGTTAGGAGGTGTCTATGGACCTTACATTTAAACTCCTGGAGATTGTAGCCGTTGGGGAAGCAATCATGTAGAAGGGAATTCCACAGCCGGGAAGTGCGAGAAAAGAAACTGTTTTTCTTTTCTTTCTTAATTTGATTGTTTTTTTGTGTTAATTTTTTCTTAGTTTTTAGTTAATTATATTGCATTTTAAATTTTTTAAGAGAAAAGAGTTCCCCAAAAGAGAAGTATGAGAAAAGAAACTGTTAGCATAGAACTTAGTTACATTTTCTTCTATGTGTCTTTCAGGACGTGGGCGATCATGGCCTTCCATGTCTCCCTATCCCTGGTGGCTCTTAGCACACTTTCTCCTGTAACATCATGCAGCCCCTGTTCTGTCATCTACCTGCTCAGGCCCTTCAAATATGTTATCCGCTACTTTCCTCTGCCTCTTTTTCCCTCTACCTGGCCTGTTAGTATCAGGTTCTCCAAGCCCTTCTTCCTTATTGCATGTCTCAGGAACTTTAGTTGTCTCTTTCTGACGCTCAGTATTAATTTCCTTTTCGTTTCCATTCTTTCCAGAACCTCATCATTGCTTACATGTTTGGTCCATGATATCCGCAGTATCTATCCAATTCAATTATGAATTGAGACCTTGTTGCCAATACTGCACTTTAATTCATAAAGATTACTTTTCTGTGAATTATCAGTTCTTTGTAAGTTATTTAAAGCCAGAAAATACTTTTAGTAAGATGTTTTTTTTTTCTTAGACAATAAATGTTTAGTGATACAGATCTTAATTAACTGGGGTGAGAAGAGGCGAATTCGTATCTTTCTCAAGGGTGTTTGCTCATAAGTGAATATAATGAACTTAACAGGAATTGGAACTTGGCTGTTTGATTAACAATACCAAGCCAGTTTTCTTTATATTGCTGACACATTCTAGCTTACTGCACCTGGTATTCCCAAATAGTTGTCCATCTAGGTATTGAGCAGCCTCAATGTTGCTTAACTTCCGTGTTCGTATGGGAACTGATGTTTAAACTGATGTGGTTGTAAGCCATTATAAAGCTTTTCACAAAAACATTCTGACGTACTGATTGTGTGAAAGAGCTTAAATGGAGAACTTTTCTGTACCCCTCTATGTGTATATACATTACCTATTTTTTTAAAGTACAATTCATGCTGCTTTGTTTTGTACAGAGGACATAGATTGGTATAAGTCTCTCTGCTATCCACTATCTGACAAAGAAGCAATTACAATTAATGAAAAAATTCTTGACCAAAAGATTTACCTATGTCTGCTTTGATGCCAAATGTTTAGGTTCATCTGATCATGCTGTTGAGAAAGGTCAAGGGTGTTGGGAGGGACTTAAATGATTACAGGCCCATAACTCTACTAAACAGTTAAAGTTTTTGATGATCTGAAATATGACAGTATTATTAGCATGTTTATTTAGCCTGTCACATTTTTTTTCTGACATATAATTGCTCTAAACCTATATACATGTTTAAAAATTCATGCCATAGTTTTCTGTAATTATCGTATCACTATAAGTTGTAGCAAAAGATTGAACACAGGTTTCATGTTGTTTTTTTTGTCTGGGATTACTCATCAAATTTTTCCTATATAAATTAATGGTAATTATTTCTATGCTTGAAATTTTGGGCTATTAAAAGGTTTCCTAAGAACACTCTTTTAGATGGTGAAGTGGGGGTTTGGAACTTGTGATATAGAGGAAAGGATGCGGAACACGTTTTGAACAAACCGATTTCCATAAATTAGTATTTCAATGACCAAACATCAGAATATCATTTTAAAAGTTTTCAGCGGCATCTTGAGGGAGTTTGTTGAGAAATTTTTAACTACCCTTCTTGAATGAGTGGACAGAGGATTTTTTTAGAACCCCTCTTGAAGCTGTGTGTCAATCTTTTTCTTTTTCTTTTTTAGCACACTCTTGAAGAAGTCAGTTAAAAGTTGTTGTGCATTGTGGTGCAGTGTATATAGACTCAGAACAAGAGATCAAGGTGCAGAGTTCAAATTCCAGTTGAATTCCTTGCATTTACTTATGCACAAATACCCTTGGGAAAGGTATTAATCTGCCTCTTCCCTCTAGTTATGGGTTAGATAATAGGACAGATTGGGTTCTATAGTCTTGGCTGGCAACCAGTCTACTGCAGAAAGCAATGGTAATGCGGGATAATTTTCTGCCAGTCAGTCATGTCTCAAAAGAGACATGATCGCCCAAAGCATATATCACGTATGGCACTTAACTGACTGACTTGAAGAAGTCTGCTGAATGCTTTTCAGCACCCCTTTCAAAGATGGACTGAGGATTTTTCAGTACTCTTCTTAAAGGAGTTGGTCTAGAATTTTTCAGCACCTTGTGTATGTATATAGATGTGCAGTGCAGTGGATATCAACTTGAAACAAGAAATCAGTAGAGCTGAGTTTGAATTCCAGTTGAAGTCATTGCATTCATTTAAATGCAAATACCCTTGGGAAAGATATTAATCCGTTTCTTCCCTCCAGATATAGGTTAAATATGTGTAGATTGGGTTGTATAGCCTTGGTTGGCAACCAATCTACTGCAGAAATTAATGGCAACCTACTGCAGGAAAAATCTTCTGCCCAGTCATGTCTCTTTTAAGACATGATCACCCAAGTATGTTTCATATATAGTACTTAACTGACTGACTGTGTGTGTGTGTGTCTGTATATGTTGACTATCCTTTTTTTTTCTTTTTTTTTTTTAACATGGTGGTAAAAAAAAAGTTTAGGAATCTAAACTTATTTATAAATGGAACTTTGTGTGTGTGTGTCTATAGACTCCAAAACTGCTGAACCGATTTTCTTGAAAATTTACACAGTTGTACTATAAGTGTCTGCGAGTGTTCTTAGCTAGGTTTTGTGTCGAGGTACCACCGATAAATATCGATAATCGAAAAAAGCGGGTTATAGAAGGAGTGGTCCAATTTTAATCAAATTTGATACACTCATAGAGAAAGATATAAGAAATGATATTCAGAAGTTTCAAGGTTACAGTTCTTATAATTATGCAAAAAATCAATAATACATATATATAAAAAAGCAAGATGTTTTTGTTTGTGTCTGTTTATCTGCCTGTATGTCTGTATTTTTTTCAGCCCTTTTATTTTAGTTTTTGCTTCGGGTTTGGCTCTAAGTAGATATAATTGTAGTTCTTAGTTTCAGCCATGATACCATTTACTCAGAGGACTTATTTAGCCTTCAAAATTCAGTGTATGATGAAAAAAACTTATTTGATATCGATACGAGGAAATCAAAATTTGACTTACATCCATTCATTTTTCTTTCTGTCTATGGGATTGCTTTAACTAGAAACAACTATTGCTTTTTAGTCTTTCGTGCCAACGTCCAAAGAGTCTGAGCTCAAAGACCATTGATTAGTTTTAAAGCTTTCATTACACCCGAGCAACGCCGGGCTATAGTGCTAGTGTCAAATAAAGTAAACTTCAGAGTTGATTTATCCAAATGAGGAACATGCATTTAGATTTCTAGATCAGAGAAGTTCAGAGGCAAAAAAAAAAATTTGAGTAAAAGACAATGTCTACTGAGCAACAAAGGGAAGCGTCAGAATGAAACCAAGGCAGCAATGATGGGGTGGGGGAAACATGATGTCAGCCCTCTTATCATTGTCTGAAATTGATTTCATTTGGTAATCAATAGCTGCTCTTTTTTAGCCTATACACTCATGGTGGTGTGACAGAACCTATTGTCAGGCTGAGACAATCAATGAATTGAACATTCCATTTGTGTTATGACTGTGCCTACCAGATGATGTTATTTATAGTAGCAAAAAATATACAAGAGAAAGGAAAAAAAAAAAAACGATCAGTGACAGTGTTAGATTAGTGTGTCAGTATCAATATGTGTAGTCATGTGTGTATCCGTTACATAGAACCTCTCTCACACACACACACACACATATAGTCATCCATAGACAGATCTGTTTCACTGTATCACTCATCAATACAGTTAGACATCCAATTGCTTTTACCCAGGATTGAAACCTGACTGAATTGGTGTCAGTTAGCAATTCTACCTCTGAGCTATGGGCGCTTGGTAGAAGGAGACACTTTTAGCGTGTGATATACCATGTATTCATACGCCAGTAGTTAGTGTTCTAATTCATTACTGAATGAACGATATGTTGATGCTAGAGTAGCTACTGTTTCTTTTTCAAAGTCTACCATTCTTCTAGAGTGCTCAATCAGGGTGTGAGAACGTAGTCATCCGCAGACAGATCTGTTTCGCTGTATCATAGATACAAGGAAATGAAAGAACAGATAGATTAATAACCTACCGTTTGTTGCATTTACTGTTATAAAAAGTGCTCACTAAAGAGTAGAGCTTAACATTGTAATTTTGTTATGACAATGGTTTATAAAAGCATTATATCACTACACAAAAAAATCGTTCTGAAACATGAATTTTTTTTGTGTAGTGATATGATGCTTTTAAATTGTCATAACAAAATTACTATATATATATATATATATATATATATATATAAATTTTGTTGATATTTAGTTAAATTTCTTTTTTCTTTTTTTTTTTTTTTTTTTTTACTTCACTAGAATATCTTGTCCTTTACTTTTCCAGGTTTAATAACTTGTCCTGTTCTTTTCCAGGTTTAATATAATCTTAAAAATATTACTTTTCATGTAATCCATGATTTTGCAGGCATTGCTATTAATTTAATAGAACTCTAATGCTGAAAACTGCATTAAAAAATATTACAAAGAAAAAAAATTATATGCAGTTGATAAAAAAAAATCATAAAAAAGTTATCTATAATTTATACTGATAATCAATTCCAATAAAATTAGTGATAAGCAAAGTTTGATTGACAAAAATGATAAGATATCATCAGAATTAAAATGTTGAAAATCATATGCAAAAATATTAAACAAAAAAGTTATAAAGAATAATATTTATTATTAGAAGCATCAGTCACTCACTTTCTTAGGTAGTTAGTCTCAATTTTCGGACTTCACATATTTTAATGTAACTTTTTTATACTGAACCAAAGTTCAAAATTTTATTTTCAAAATGTAGCTATCTGACTCTGTAAACTGCTTGAAATTTGGTTGAGAACTGAATTTTTTTTTTTTTTTTTTTTTTTTAATCGTTTCACCCCAAGCAAGGCATTCCACTGCCACTATTGCGCTTGGGGCTACATAGGGGAAGGTAAATAGAAAGAGTGGTTAGATATAGGAAATGTCAGAAGGTGGGTGATAGGTAGTTGGGAGGATTGGAAGAGTGTTTGAAAGAATGGAAGCAAGTTATTGTGTTAGGAGGTGTCTATTGACCTTACATTTAAACTCCTGGAGATTGTAGCCGTCGGGGAAGCAGTCATGTGGAAGGGAATTCCACAGTCAGGAAGTACGAGAAAAGAAGCTGTTGGAGTAGAAGTTGCAGTTGCATTTTATTGGTTTTACTGTCAAAGGGTGGGATCTAGTTGCTAATCTAGTATCTCATGCAAATTCGAACCTAGGGGGCACCGGTGATCTAAGTTCGTCGGAGCAGAAGCCATGAAAGTATATATAGAAGCGACACAGGGAAGCCACGTCGCACCGGTGAGAGAGAGACTGCAGGCGGTCTGCCAAGTCAGTATCGACCCTCCGCTTTACCTTGTCAAGAAGCCCAAGGAGAATAGCAGGGGCACCCGACCAGATATGACAACAGTAAGCTTAAATGATGCCCCTCAGTCAATAACCTTCTTGACAAATTGATCAAGATGAACATGTGCTTAGGGTTGGAATACCAATATTTTAACTATTTAGCTATGCGCCCATCTATAAATACATATTTCAAGAACAATGTGCTGTTGATTATATCTTGGTATTTTTTGAAAAACTGAAAGTTTAAAAGAGTCTTTGGTGATGTCATATGTAACAGTTAAAGGGAACATTTTTTTTTGATAAGATGTTGTATTGGGATCAAGATTGTGAATAAACTGTCTAAAGGTCATGTTTCTTCTGTTGTTTTAATCCAAGTACTTTTGACTGTAGCTTACGGCCTATCACGTTGAATACACCGGATCTTGCTCGATCATCGAAGTTAAGCAACGTTGAGCCTGGTCAGTACTTAGATGGGTGACTGCTTGGGAATACCAGGTGCTATAAGCATTTAGTGACGGATGTGCGTGCTTACGGCCATATCACATTGAATACACCGGTTCTTGCTCGATCATCGAAGTTAAGCAACGTTGAGCCTGGTCAGTACTTAGATGGGTGACCGTTTGGGAGTACCAGGTGTGTAAGTGTTCAGTGATGGATGTGTTCCGTGGTGCAGTGGATATCGGCTTGGAAAGAGAAATCGGTGAGTCGAGTTTGAATTCCAGTTGAATATCCTGCATTTACTTAAGCACTGGTACTCTTGGGAAAGGTATTAATCTGTCCCTTCCCTCCAGTTAAGGGTTAAATAACAAGGGTAGGATTTGGGGACCCTGCCCTTAAAAACAAATCCCAATGAATCTTGATACTCGAAAAGAAAAAAGTATTACTAGACACAAAAACTTATATAAAACAGCAATAAATTGTTGAAAAAAAAGGTATTACCAGCAACAAATAATTAAAAAAATTTAGTTGGCAATAAATGACCCGCTGAGGTTGATTTGCCATAAAAACAAACCAACCAACCAACTTTTGACTGTATCAGTCATTATCAAGAACCATATGCTGTCTGTATATATATTTATATGTAAGTATGTATTTAATTGGTGTGATAGATGAATTGTTGTCTAAATGACACAAAATTTTAAAAAAAACACTGATATCTCATTTTAACAGATATATTACCAAAATTACACAAAAATATCTTGAAATACTAAATTTATTCAATAAAATTGCTATTAGCTTCGAACGCAGCCACCAGATGATTTCAGAATCTCTTGCAACTCTTCTGGATAGTCTCCTTGTTCAAGTTGTCATTATATTTGTCTTCAGCAGATCTTTTGGTGTTACAAGGAGTCTTGTTGGTCTCTCACCCAACTGCACCACACACATAATAATCAAAGAAGTTATAGTTTGGGGGGTTAAGTGGCCAGATGTAAGGGTGATGCGGTCGCTAAAATTGTCTGACAGCCATGACTGGGTTCTCCTGCTTGTGTGGCATTGTGCAGAATCCTGTTGCCAGACATAGGGTCTTTCAGCAGCCCCTGTCTGGACCTAGGGTAGCACTACCTCTTCAAGGCACTTGATCTAGGCCTCTGTGTTTAGTCTGAGGTCCTCACCAAGAAATTGAACTCCTTTTCTTATCAGAATGATCAGAGTAAACTTTCTGAATTCCATACCTTTGTAATCACCAGTAAACTCATCCAACTCTTTTTTTTCTCATAGGCAGTGCCCACTTGAATGTGCAAAAAATATACTGTGCAGTTGAAGAAATCAAAAACAATGTGTATACATGTGTGAAATTAAAAATATAAAATGGTGATAGTTTACTCATTGTGCCTGTATGCATGTGTCTGTGTGAGAGTAACTGTAGCTACATATAGTGAGTAGTGGAGGTGAGAGAACAAAGCATTTTATTACTGGTAGACACACACATTCATTCATTTTCATATGTTGAAAGTATTGGTTCTCAAATGTTTGCCAAAATTAAGCAGGTGTAAACCTGAACAGTATTTAGATATTAGATTGGTGACCATTAAGGAATGGTAGGTACTGTAACTTGTATCTTTGTGCTAGACTAAGCAAAGTAGTTGTGTGTGTATGTGTATGTATGTGTGTATATATATATATATATATATATATATATATATATACATATATATGTATGTATGTATGTATGTGTGGGTGTGTGTGTATGTGTACATGTGTGCGTATCCCAACCGCTGGACATGTATCCGTGTGTATACGTGTGCGTACTCCAGTTAGGACCCCGGTTGTCCAACAACATGAGTCTGTCTATATATGTATCTCATCTCAGTGTGGTGCGATGTTTTCTTTTGACTAGTTGACCTGGCTAAAGAGTATCAATTTCATGAACATTGCCTTATCTATCTAGTTCATCTGAAGATTTATATGTCAGCGCTGTGGTGTGGCGTGCGTAATCAGTGTTAAACACATACAAGTTTGTATACTATTATTGGATTATAATTTTAGCAACAAGAACAAAGTAGATATAAGTATTAATTACTAATAATGACCTGACTTCAATCAAATATTAATAACAATACACACCAAAATTAACCTTAAGCCTGCCCGCATATTTTCCAAATTAGAAGTTGCTTTACTCTGATTGGTCCACATTGTATATACAATAATACCTCCCTGATTAAAGGGGACATGCTCGTTTTCAGACTCTTAAACCATTCATTTAAGAACTATCACATCACTTGACAAGACACAAAAGGGTCGAAACAAAATAGCTACTTTTGTAGTGATATTGTAACATATCCATGTTATAATTTATGAATAAATAATATTATTAGCTCTACTTTTGTATTGAGCACTTTTTTAAAAATAGTGTTTCTTGAAACAAGGAATATTATTCCAACAATACTTGGTTATATATATATATATATATATATATATATATACATACACATTTTTTATCAATAAATTCCTTGATGTTTCAAAGAAATAGTTGCAGGGAAATTTAGTATGTATCTTTTAGATACACAAACAATGGGGTGCTAAAAAGTGCTTATCTAGACCAAGAATATATTTGTTCTAAAATGTTGATGTTTGTGATTACATGTATTTAGATTATAGTTATTAATTAATACATGTTTAATAAAACTAATACATATATGAGTGAGTGCTGAAAATTTATCTGCTCAATCTACATTTCGGAATCCAACCAAATGACCAAACATCAGAATTTAAATGTTAATCTGTTCTTGGTTAGACCAAGAACATTTCAGCATCTAATTTATTCATAAGAGTATGCATTTCTTGTTTATGGTCATTTATCAAACTTATACATGCATGTTTATGTGTAGGTTAAAAATATAATTTCATGTCTTTTCAATAAATTTTATTGAGAATCACTAAATTTAGAATATTCCTTTTTTCTTCTTTTTTTTTTTTTTTTAAAAGCAACTTTTTTATAACACAAAAGAAGTGGTATTTATAACTCTGTGTGTGCAAGAATGAAATACCGTGGTGAGAACACGTTAGATAAAAATCCTGGGAAAGTAAAATGTCATCTGAAAATAGAATCAATAACATGATTTCAGATATTTGCTATCAGCTGTTGTTATTTTCACTAATGCTTTGAGTAAAGGCATGAATCTAAATATTCTTACAGAATGTTTGGTTTCTGGCAAAAGAGACAACCCAACATGCAAATTCCAAATTGTTGTTACCAAAATAAAGCAAGTATAGCAATTTAAATACCCGAGAAGTGTTTTTCAAGAAGAATGGAAAGGACAACACTGAAATCTGAAAAGGCATTGGGATAGCAAGATATGCTTTCCAAAATCTAAGGAAAGTATTAAGAACAGTATTTACATTATTCAGAATATTGTCCTCCTCTTTGTTGCCAGCACCTGAAGAAGGCTGGAGCATACAATGGCCGAAACATTGTACAAACGGCAACAAAGATGAGGACAATAGTCTGAATAATGTAAATACTGTAAATACTACCTTATTTCAGAAATATAGACAAGGTATTAAGAAACAGAACATCTTGATAGAAACACAGAAAAGAGTACTGTTATATAATCTGTTCTCTTATATGAAGAGATGAAGAAAATTGAAGTAACAGAAATGGGATTCTACAGAAGGATGCTGAGAATGTCATGGGCTGAACATGTGAGCAATGACAAAGTTTTAGAGAAAATAGAGACCAAAAGAAAACTTATTCTTAATACCATAAAGAGATTGCTAAAATTTCTAGCACTCATAATGAGGAAAGAAGGCTTGAAACCCTTGCTACTCATGGGACTTATTGAAGGCAAGATAGCGGAAAATCTACCTAATGAATTTGTGTAACTGGTTGGCAGAAAAGTTTAGGAGAAATAGAAAAAAAACAAAATTTACTAAGAGCTAAAAAGGATAGGAAATTGTGACGAGCCGAAATTACCAACATCCTCAAGGGACAGGGCATTTTTTTTTTAATCATATCACCCCAAGCAAGGCGATAACGCCACTGATGCGCAGGGGGCTACGTAAGAGTCAAAAGATTAGAAAAGAGAAAGCCGGAAACCACATCCTAACCAGGAAACAAGGGATGAGCCTCTTCACCTGTTCAATTGACGTGGGTGGAGTGTAAACCGGGTGATAGTTTAGTCTATCTACTCTAATTGAAAAAAATAAAAAAACGAAAAGAGTGAAAAGATTGGAAAAGAGAAAACCGGGGTACCGCATCCTAACCAGGAAACAAGGGATGAGCCTCTTCACCTGTTCAATAGATGTGGGTGGAGAGTGAACCGGGCGATAGTTTAGTTTATCTACTCCAATAATAGAAGTTTCACAGAGTCCTCAGTTATATTCCTCTATTTACAATTTTAGTTTACTTTAATTCCTTTTTTAAAATTGTTTTCCAGTAATTATTTTTTGTTTTAATTAATTGTGTTTTAATGTATATAAACTCAGAAAAATCTGCTGAAAATTGATGAAATCATTGATATGCAAGAAGATGATTGGATGTAGAATACCATGTGACAAAGTGAAAAACTCTTCAGCCACACATTTTTCTTCTTGCTCAAAGTGGATTAAATTTAAATCCAGTCAATGTTAGTGGCTTTAGTCTGAAAAACATCAACTTTCTGATATTAACATTTGTTAGTGTATATTGATATTTCTCTTATATACATGTACACAGACATACAACAGCAACACCAGTGGACAGGATACATTTTACTAGTGTAGAAGGGAGGCTATCCTAAAGAAGCTGGATACCCTGCCAGGTTTTATTATTGGTGGGTGTCATCTTAACAAGATATGCAGATGACTGTACTAATGTGGGAATACCAGTTACTTTAAGCTATGTGCCAAGCCTAGCAAGTCAGTAATGGATACAATCTCGCTACTTATACTAACAGAAGACCTTGATATATGGAGGTGTTTCTTGACTGACAGGTTGCAAGACCAACATGGAAATGGATAAGTGGTGAACTGTGAGTGCATAGATGTATAGGATTTTCTTGTATTTTTTTGTTGAAAAGTAACATGAATTTAATAAAGTGTCTTCAAAAGTATTTTTGAATTTTGAAGGCTAAATAAGTCCTCTGAGTAAATGGTATCATAGCTGAGACTAAGAACTACAATTATACCTACTTAGAGCCAAACCCAAAGCAAAAACTAAAATAAAAGGGCTGAAAAAAAAATACAGACATACAGACAGATAAACAGACACACACACACAAACATCTTGCCTTTTATATATATATATATATATATATATATATATATATATATATATATAATTGATTTTCTGCACTATTGTAAGAACTGCAACCTTGAAACTTCTGAATATCGTTTCTTATGTCTTTGTCTATGAGTGTATCAAATTTGATTAAAATTGGACCACTCCTTCTATAACCCGATTTTTTTGATTATCGATTTCCGATATTTATCAGGGGTACCGCAACACAAAACCTAGCTAAGAACACTCGCAGACGCTTATAGTACAACTGTGTAAATTTTCAAGAAAATCAGTTCAGCCGTTTTGGAGTCTATAGACACACACAGACATACAAAGTTTTCTTTATAAATAAGTTTAGATTTAGATTGTTGTATAAGGAATTGTTTAACAGTAATTTGATTGTTTATTTCCTTTTAAATACTTATTATGCATAAAATAGCCATATTGTAACAGACTTGATTTAATTTCTGCCTGATACTTTTCTTACTGATTTTCAATGGATGTACAGGTGGTGTAATAAATAGTGGTCTGGAAAGTAGACTTCAAATTTTCATCAAGTACATTAGATTCACTTATGCACATATACCCTTGAGAAAGGTATGAATCCATCTCTTCTCCTCCAGCTATGGGTTAATTAAGAGATGAACCTGGAAAAATAATTATCTCCAAAAACATTGTTAATGCCATATTCATTCAGAAAAATGAATTATTCTTACAATCTCAAAAAAAATGTGTTTACTTTATATAACCCACAAATAGTTATCTTCTTATGTACCATGTCCCTTCAGAACATAGGCAATCATGGCTTTCCACGTCTCCCTATCCCTGGTGGCTCTTAGCACACTTTCTCCTGTTACCTCACCCAAACCCTGCTCTGCTATCCATCTGTTCAGGCCCTTCAAATATGTTATCCACTGCTTTCCCCTGTTTCTTTTCCCCTCTATCTGATCTGTGAGTATCAGATTCTCGATGCCTTCCTTCTTCATTACATGTCCCAAGAACTTCAGCTTTCTTTTCCTGATGCTCAGTATTAATTTCCTTTTTGTTTTTATCCTTTCTGAAACCTCATCATTGCTCACATGCTCAATCTATAATATTTGCAGTATCCTTCTGTAGAACCACATTCCAGTTGCTTCAAGTTCTTCATTCACCGTTGATGGTATTGTCCGACATTCACTGTCATACTGAAGAACAGACATCACATAGCAATCCAGTATAAGGTGTAAAAAAAAAAAAAAAAAGAAAACTCTTGGTTTTTCAATGCATTTTTGCTGTAAAATATTTAGCAGTGCTTTTATATTATACATATAATAGCCCTATAACATCAATAAGACTTTCTGACCATTGATCATACATATTTTTTGTCACTTTATGATTTTCAATATTCAGTATATAGATTGAGTGCTCAAAAATGAAAATAGTAAACTATCTCCCGGTTCACACTCCCCCCATGTCTATTGAACAGGTGAAGAGGCTCATCCCTTGTTCCCTGTTTAGGATGTGGTTTCTGGTTTTCTCTTTTCTAATCTTTTGCTCTTTTCCATTCTTCTACTTTTTTTTCCAATTGGAGTAGATAGACTAAACTATCACCCGGTTTACACTCCACCCACGTCTATTGAACAGGTGAAGAGGCTCCTCCCTTGTTCCCTGTTTAGGATGTGGTTTCCGGTTTTCTCTTTTCCAATCTTCTTACTCTTACGTAGCCCCCTGCGCATCAGTGACGTTACCACCTTGCTTGGGGTGATATGATTAAAAAAAAATGCCCTGTCCCTTGAGGATGTTGGTAATTTTGGCTCGTCACAATTTCCTATCCTTTTTAGCTCTTAGTAAATTTTGTTTTTTTTCTATTTCTCCTAAAAAAAAAAAATCAATAAATTTCAAGTAACTCACCTAAGCTCTATAATTTCCATTTCAAAATGCAACAGATCCCTTCTAAGCAAGTAGAATGGTTTGGAGATAAGCAACTAAGCTTTAATAAGATTTGGACTTGCTTCCTTATCTTTAGGAGTTTGACTGAGAGGGATAATTAAACTATGTGTGACCAGCAGGTGTCCTTCAAATTCAGTCATATTTCTATTGTGTTGTCTGGAAAGTTCATGCTTATTTTTAGTTGTTCATATTCCAACACATTAGAATGCTTCAAATTTATCAATTATTAGATTTCTGATTAAAACACACTTCAAACAATCTCTTGAAAAAAAAAATTAAAATTACTTAATTCATATCAATTTTGCGTCCCAATGAAAATGGAAGATTATAAAGTGCATTTTTAGAAACTTGATGCTTTTTTATTACTGTAAAGGCTAAAATGCCTTGCAAAGCAATGAAAAAAATATGTACAGTGATGGTGCTTAAGCTGACAGAACTGTATGAAAGTGGTCTGTTAAGTTAAGAGTTGGGGATTGTAGCCTTAGTGATGAACATTCAGGCACATCTCCCCCCCCCCCCGGACAGATGATAACCAACTGAAGACATATTGAGAATAATCTGCATGACACAACACGGGAATTTATGGAAACACTAAATTTATTAAAATCCACCATTCATGAGCACTTAGTGAAGTTTAGGTACTCAAACCGCTACAATATTTGAATACCGTATGATCTTAGTGAAAAGAATCTTTTAGATTGTATTTCTATCTGAATTTCTGTATAAACGCAATGAAAGCACCCTTTATCAGCAAATTGTGATGGGTAATGAGAAATAGATTGTTTTCAACAATGTTCAGAAAAAAGATTCTAGGATAAGTGACATGAGCTACCTTTAGCCACCCCAAAAGCAGGTCTTCATCCTAAGAAAGTCATGCTGCAAATCTGGTGGGATTGGAAAGGAACACTAGTCACTTGATTCTGGAAAGTACTACTTGCAACTGGATAAATTAAAGGCAGCAATTCAAGAAAAATGTTCAGAATTGATTAACAGGAAAATTGTTGTTTTCCATGTGAATAATGGCAGACCTCATGTTTCTTTGGTGATCTGTTGAAAATTGTTATTGTTTGGCTGAAATATGTTATTCCACTTGTCATATTTACCAGATATTGATTCTTTGAATTTTCATTTATTCAGGTCCATGTAAAATAATCTCAATGGTAAAAATTCTAATTCTTTGGATTGCATAAAAAAATAAAAAAAAGCTACAAAATCCATGGAAACACCTTTGGAAATCTAAAAAGATGTGGTACATGAGGACATCAATAACTCTAATTGTAGTTGAAACACTCTGGATGATGGGAAAACATTATGATAGACTCATTGAAGTGATTCCTGATTGGCTATGCTTTAAAGAAATCCCAAAAATTGTACTTACAAGTGCGATCCACAGTTTACAAAATTTTATCTATGTAAAATTAAATTTTTTTACAGAAAATGTCATGAAGATATTTTTTTAACCTTAGATCTCTAGTTGGGACCCAGAAGGAAATGTGTATACAACATAAATCATCATCATAATTCTTCATCTTTAAATTTTTGAACTTCTCATTATTTGATTTTTTTTTTTCTTTTTGAAGCATTTTTTCTAGAGTGATGTCTACAGGTCAGCTTTTGTTGCCTAGTAGACACACCACTGTTTACATCAGGGATTTGTGTTGTTAAAATGAAATTTTCTTTTCACCCCAAGCAAGGCAGTACTGCCACTGGTGGGCATGGGGTTACATAATAGGAGAGTGAAGAGAGAGGAGAACAGGTCATGATAGGTGTTGGAGAATGAGTAAGAGAAAAACGGGTACGTTGTTGTGAAGAGAGCTGTGTGAGAGTAAAGTGTAAAGGGAGAAGAACAATGTACATGGTGTCAGGAAACGGATGAGAATCAAGAAGATGACAGCTGATGTTGCATTTAAACTCTTGGAGATTGTAGATATCAGGAGAAACAAGAATACTGAAAGGAGTTCCACATGTGTGAGAAAAGAAGCTGAGGAATAGAAGTTGTGGTTATACTTGATAGTTTTCACAGTAAAAGGGTGGGACTTTGTTGCTAGTCTAGTGGCTCAAGTAAATTCACATAGGGGGTCACCAAGGAGCTAAGCTTGTTTGAGCAGAATTCGTGAAAGTACTTGTAGAAGAGACAGAGAAAAGCCACATTTTGTTGGTTAAGAGAGAGACTGGAGTCAGGATTGACTACATTGCAGATTCTTTTTGGATTTTGTTGAGAACTCCAAGGTGAACAGCAGGGGTGCCTGACTAGGTATGACTGCAGTATTCAATGCATGGGTAGATGGTAGATTTGTAATTGTGCATGACTGATTCAGAACAGAAAAACTTCCTGGCCCTGAAAACAAACAATGAAATAAAAAAAAAATGAATTCGGGAAAAGAAAAAAAAATGAATAATGAAACGTGTACACCTGCATTTTGATATCGGGCAAGTAAAGAGCAAAGTTGTTTGCTGCATATTTTCTATATACAATGTGTGAAAATAAGTGCAATACTCTGCCCTTGTCTGCTGCAAATCAGGGGAGGTAAGAGTTTTGGTGCTAAGGCAGTACTGCCACTCCTAGCTTTTGCCACTAGAAAGAGTATTGTTTTTTCGTTGTTGAAGTATCTTGTGATTTTTTAAAAAAAAATTTTTTTTTTAACAACTGCACATTTTTATTGTTCATAATACTGTGCCAAAATGTTTTAATTATTTTTTTGTTTAGAGTCACGAGGATCTTCTAATGATTAAAACAGGGTTCTTAAAGATTTAAGATAAAGAAATTGGTTTTGTTCCTTCTCCAGACACTTTTTTTGGCATCCAACACAATAAAACTCTGATAAATACAAGAAGAAAGATGCTAATTCTGAGATTTTTGGATACCTGCCCTGGTAGAATTGGTATTTCATTTAGACCCTGATATTACTTGTTTTTCTTCACTGATTTTTTTTTTTTTCCCCCTTGAAAAACCTTTTCTCGTCATTTTTTTTTTAACCTGTGTGCTTACATGTTAATTCTTTTGAAGCTTTTCCAAGAAATTTATATCGTCCTGATTGCTTTCCGTTAACAATATCAGTGAGGCAGAATCTTTTTTTTTTCCTTCTTTCTTTTTATAAGGAATCTCATCTATCTTTAGGATCTTGTGTGGCAAAAATGAACATACTTTCTTGGATTTTTCAAGTTTATTGTTGTTTGGACCACAATATAATCTCTGATTTTAAAACTTTTCATAGGCATTCAAAAAAATGTCTTTACTCTGCTTGTTTGGTAAAAACATTATATGTATTATTGTGCTATCCTGTCAGAAGTTAGTGTAATAACCCCTGACTACTGAAAATCCCTTTCTTTCTGATTTTCAGTATACAACATACAGACTGACTGGTAAAACATGTTAAGAACAAACATAACATTGCATAACAAAATTTAATGCTTAATTTTTTAAATTTTACATGTTTCAGAACAATACTGTTCTTCTTCAGGTGATCACTTGAAGAAGAACAGTGTTGTTTTGAAACAAAATTTTTTGTCTAGGTTTATAATGTTTTTATAAACCATTGTAATAACAAAATTACAATATTGAACACTGCTTGTATTGAGCACTCTTTATAAAAGTAAATGCATGAACATTGGGTTTTAATCTACCTGTTCTTTCACTTCCTTTTATATATATATATATATATATATATATATATATATATATATATTTATATATATATATATATATATATATAAAATCAAAAATCTAAGAGTGAGCCTACCTACCACAGTTTCGCTTAACAGCTCGTCAGGGAAAATTGGCTCACTCTTAGATTTTCGATTTTGTTTGCTCTACTTTGCCTTTGAGTGCATTGTGTACTCTGCTTTCGTATTGAGCTCTTTATTGTTAGTTTTCATCTTGGGGTTTTTTCTTTCTCACGAATGCTTGACTTTTTGTTCAGGTATTTTGTTTGTTTCTTTTTTTCTTCCCCTTTTTTTCCCCTCTGGGTTAGTTTCCTGTGCGTTTCAAGACGATCTCATTTGTAGTTTAATTATTGCTAGTCTTGACAGAATTAGTTCTGTTGCTAATGGTATTATTACTACAATTGATATTACTATATATACATATATATATATATATACACACGCTCTCACACCCCGATCGAGCACTATGGAGGAATGGTAGACTTTGAAAAAACAGTAGCTACTCACACATCTACGCATTGTTCATTTAGTAAGAAATTTGAACACGCTCGGATACTGGCATGTGTTTACATTGTATATAACATGCTAAAGTCTGCTTTACTCTACTGAGCGCCCATAGCTCAGAGCTAGAATCGCCAACCGATGTCAATTCGGTCAGGTTTCAATCCTTGCTAGAAGCAATCGGATGTCTAACCGTACTGATGAGCTGTGATACAGTGAAACAAATTTGTCTGCGGATGACATATATATATAATCTCACACACTGTATTTTTCTAGTTTTACAAATATTTGCTTGATTATAATTCTGTTATAAATATCAGTATTGATATTTATAGCAAGGTCTCAAAGTACAAGATCAATCACTCATCAAGAGACCTTTACAAACATTCCTATCAAGAATAATGTCACCATGCATGTGTTATAGGTTACTTGATAGGTAAAGATTTTGCCAAGTTAGCAATCAAAGCTTTCTATAATAGAATTATATAAAGCTGCTCTTTCTTTTATTTATTTTTTTTAAAAATCATTTCACCCCCAAAAATGCAATAAAATATATGCAAG